>JAXCGZ010017063.1:0-115000 GCA_037179515.1 Halocaridina rubra | reverse complement strand
TTCAGTGTACATTCTGAATATATATGCTGCAGCGGTGTATATATTTCAGTGTAAATAAGTAATATATACTGTGCATCTCTGCATATCTTTTAAAGTAAATAATGCATATTCATCAAGCAATAATGAATATCCTTCAGTGTATACACTAAATACATATGCAGCATAACTACATATCTTTCAGTGTATATTTGAGGATACATATTGAAGATACATATTGTACATAGTAAATATACAACATGAAATCCTATATATCATTACTTATATATAAATACTGTATTACTGTATTATTAATCATTATGCACAGTATGTTATTCATTCTTATAGATTCCTAGAGTTGGAATTTTCATTCTGTATATTTTCACGGTGGAGAAGAACTGTCAAAGACATCGATCCCATATAAAATTGGGAATATATATATATATATATATATATATATATATATATATATATATATATATATATATATATATATATATATATATATATATATATATATATATATATGAGAGAGAGAGAGAGAGAGAGAGAGAGAGAGAGAGAGAGAGAGAGAGAGAGAGAGAGAGAGAGAGAGAGAGATTGATTATTTAGTTCTTTATAATTTTCAATATGTGTGGGTGTGCGCGCGTCAAACAATGGCCTTAAGGGTATGCAAGAATTAAGCCCAGTAAAAAAGATGTCTTTATTAAATGAATGCTATTTTTACAATTACACACACACACACACACACACACACATATATAAATATAATTATATCTATATCTATCTATCTATCTATCTATCTATCTATCTATCTATCTATATATATATATATATATATATATATATATATATATATATATATATATATATATATATATATTAAACTTACACACATATACATATATGCAATGAAAATATTGTCACTTATCAATTTCTTTCTTAATATGTTTAAGAGAACTACTTTTAATAAACCTGCAATGCATACCAAATTAGCTTGAATAGTTTCTCCTTTTTTATACAATGCCTTTTTATGATTCACCTGCACTATTATCTAAAGCAGTCAAGTACATCTGCTAACTATGCTCCCCATGTCCTAAAAAAAAAAATTAAATTATCATCACGAACACACCCATATAAGTACTGAATCGCACATGCATTTTACCTTTGCATATGAAATTCCACACTGCTGTTTATCTGCATAGTTCTCCTGCTGCAAGCAGATCTGCTAATAATGATGGTCACATCTCAAAAATAAAATAAAATTAAATAAAAAAAAATATTCATTACATGTCCCGTCCGGTGGCAGCCGGGTTGAGTTCCACGCCTAGTTTGCGTGGCTGGAGAAAGTAGACGATTAGGCAGTCCTCTACCGCCTCGTGATTTTTGTTCATAAGTGTCTCTAAGTCTTTGCCTCACAAGGCACAAAATAACTTACAAAGCAGCAATATCATCGAAGTAGATTGGCCCATGGCATCAGTCGCTCGTTGCGATACTACAATTAAAAAAAGGACAGACGAAGACAGATCGATGTTATGTCTTCCATCAGTTGCGGTTCTAGCCCTATGCCTGCATCTTCACCGAAAATGCTGGTGTATTCCTTATACATCTCTTATTATCCCTTCATATCTGACAAGTCACAAGACTCCCCGTCTCTTGTTTCTTTGTGCCCTATGTCTTCTTGGTGCCCGTGTCCTATAAGGGCATTTTTTTCCCGTCTCAAAAGTGAATTGGGATCAAATTTTACCAACTCCTGATAAGAAACCTCATCTTTATTTCATTATGAAAAAGTTACCGGGGTTGCTATAGCTCAGAGGAACAGAGCGCGAGTCGGAAAGTGACGGGTATATCAAGCACGGGTTCAATCCCACCACCGGAAAACACGAAGGGTATTCCTCAATAATCCCCCGGCTTCAACCTGTCTGTGTCCACCCCCATTCCAATGGGAACTAATTGTAACATATAAATCATAAAAAATATAAAATTCTGCATTTAGTGTATTTACATATTACTGCACTCAGGGTAACGATTATATCTGCAAAAACAAGTCCTTCGCAAGAAGGCAACCGTCCTAGCCCTTGGTAGAAAAGAGAGTCCGTGACGTAAAACCGGAACATTGAGACTTAATGTACATTTGTGCAACTCAAGGAATGCATCCGACGTGCATATATTCTGGTGCAACCCCTGAAAAACACACAAACAAAAATGGTCTCCGTATCCTGCACTACAGACCTAAAGGCAGTTTAATTTTTCTGCTTATTCGCTTCTAACCTATGCCAAAACAAAAATCCTTCAAAAGGATGCCCCGTCCTAGCCCTTACTAGAAAAGGGAGTCCGTGACGTATAACCGGGTCTTAGTCACTACTAATCTATACATCTACAGGCCATAGAACTATCTACCACCTAGTCAAGTACCTCACCTTCAGCATATGCTAACTCAACCGCATTTAGTATAAATAATTTGTCAGTCCACGGTTTTCCTGGGTTGGGTGATATGGAAATTACACCAGTAAGACTCTTAAATGATATGTTATAGCTGCTTTAGTAATCTCTCTCTCTCTCTCTCTCTCTCTCTCTCTCTCTCTCTCTCTCTCTCTCTCTCTCTCTCTCTCTCTCTCTCTCTCTCTCTCTCTCTCTCTCCTCCTCTCTCTCTCTCTCCCCCATTACTTCATACAGTATGACAAATATCTCCTTACTAAAATACAAATTGTTAAATGGATTTTATTTATCGATGCAGGAAACGTACAAGGCTTCATATGAATACATATACAGAGACTAATGAAGAGAATAATTGGAGGTGTTTTGAATATAAAACATACACACGTGCACATGGACACACGTATAGAAACACATACATAATTTAGGCCTAAGCTTGAATATACCGCACCCTTCCGGAATTCGTACTTACAAAATAACGAATTAAGGAAAGTTCAGGCATTTCAGGTACGAGGAAAGGTTAAAGGAGTTAGACTTAGCATCAATCGAAGCTAGTAGAAATAGGGGGCATATGGATACGTCTTTTAAATTCCTTCATGATTTCGGCACATAGGTGGCTCTAGATCTCTTTGCAGGATGTAAGGAGGTGCCTTGTACTGCAATAATATTTAATGAATGGAATTCGCTGAACGAAGAAACTGTAAATGCTGAATACATTAATAATTTGAAGGAAAGATATTGTGGTAAGTGTCAGTGATTTAAATAAGAAATCGACTAAAAGAAGGGAATAAAGCTAATATATTCTGTTCATAGGTGAAATATTTTCTACATGAGATTCGGTTTTTACGTCACGAACTCCCTTTTCTACTAAGGGCTAGATCGGTTGTCTTCTTGCGAAGGACTTGTATTGGCAGATGTAATCGTTACCCTGAGTGTATGCCCTTACTAACCACAGTCCGTGACGGGGCTCGAACCCATGACCTGCCGACTCTGGGTTGCGGACGCTACCATCCGCGACCAATTTTCTGCCTGAGAAAATAATAATAATAACAATAATAATAATAATAATAATAATAATAATAATAATAATAATAATAATAATAATAATAATTATTATTATTATTATTATTATTATTATTATTATTATTATTATAATTTTGTATTCCGAAGACGACAATCCTCAGCATATGCATTTAAAGAGACAATTTGGATTATTTACATGTGACCCAGAAAACAATGGTGAGGACCAAGAAGCGTTTAAACACGCACAAAAACATGCACAGGACTCAAGAAGGGTCAGAGGTGAAGATGAACCAACACTACTCATTCTAGTACTCACAGATAACGTTTTGGATATTGGTAAAATTCAGTATGAACCATCGATTACAAAAGTGGGCAATGTGTGTTGTTGATGAACTATATTATCAATAATGTTCTGCCCTCCCTGAGGGTAGGGGGGATCGAGAAGGATATGAGGAAGAATTATCCAAATGGAAATTACACGAAGTATTAACGATCATATGATAACAACAACTCAGTAACAGATGTACAAAATCTTCAGAGAGGAAAGTTAACTTAGTGAATATAATCTACAAAAATAAGAGCTATTAAAGTCAAAGAGAAATGGTTCAATAAAGAATGTAAGATTCTATACTTAAAAATACAATTTAATGAGCATGGGCAGATTTGTAGCTCGCGGATTGGTCGGTGCAGTGACTGCTTCTTCCCATCTACCTCCAGACTTTGAAACTCTCTTCCTCCTTCCGTCTTTCCTAATTCTTATGACCTATCATCCTTCAAAAAGCAGATCTATCGTCATCTCAGGGCCTAGTCCTCCATAGCTCTGGGTCCTCTGAACTTTGACTGTTATTTCTGTCTGTCGTTTTCCTTTGTGTGACATTACCTCATCTCTGCCTTGTCCTTAACCTTTTTCTTTTCCTTCGTCTTGGTATTTTCTCGTGCCCGGGCCTTTATTGATGAGGGCAGTTTTTGCCTGTCCCGGTGTCACTCAGAAAAAAAACTATACCCCAAGTTTGGGTATTGAAGAGCGAGTGAGGAACTCCAAGATTCTGTAAACGAAAGAGATCTCGAGGTAAATGCATTGGCAGATTGGTCTCCGAAAATGCACATAAATGGTATAATAACGGCAACATATGCTTTCTAATCAAACATACGGGTGACCTTCAGGCATATGGACAAGGACATGTTCAGGAATATCTACGGGACATATGTGAGGCCAAAGCTTGAATATGCAGCACCTTTCTCGGAACCGCACTTGACAAAGCATATTAATAAATTGCAAAAAATCCAAAGACGCGATACAAAGGTGGTGAAAGTGATATGTAATTTCAATTAAAAGGAAAGGCTGAAGGATTTAGACTTACTATCACTTGTAGATAGAGGGAAGAAGGAGGATACTGTGAAGGTTTCTAAATTTCAACATGATTATGACACTGTGGATAGGGAGCGATATTTTCGTGTGGTACACTCTAGAACTAGAGATTATAGTTTGAAGCTTCGGAAGAAAACTTCTTTGCAAAATGTAAGTAAAAACTCTATGGGTAAAAGAAAATTACTGGCATTAGCTAAGTGAGAAAGCAGCATATGTTAACTGCATTCTGTGTTTAAGGACAAAGATGATAAAGATTAATGAGCAAAAAAAAAAAAAAATGGCGCCAATCAGGAGACTGGGAGTTACGAAGATGGGGCTTTTTCCCGCAAACACAATCAGGTAAAGAAAATTCGGTAAAGTCACACATATTTTCTCAAGCACATGTGCGCGAGAGCGTGCTCCTGCTAAGCTAACTGGGGCTATAAATCAAAGACAAGAGACGACACTATTCCCTTTCCCTTTCATCCAGTAGTGTTTCTCTGGCTAATTAAATCAGAAGGAGCCACCCAGAGAAAGGTATTTTAAGTTCAGAATTTAAGAAAACAGAAAAATGCGAAAACTGGATTTTAAAATTGACAAAAGAGAAATAATCTCTTATTTTAGGGAAATATTGTGCAAATTCAGTCAAAGAATGACTTTCTCTCTTCACAGGCGTCCTAACAGCCACTAGACAGTTAATAAAAGGCGGGACATGAGATGTTCCATGCTCAGTGATCCAGTCGTGGGTGTAGTGAATAGAGTGGGCGAGCCACACTCACTTAGCAACTCTTCTAGCAATATTTAGCGGGGGGTTTGGCAATTTTTCTATCTACAATTTTAGCTAAGTTCTCATTTGGTAAAAGACTGTGATAAAATAATGAAGTTTATTTGTTAAATGGTAAAAATATATAAAACATATCTTCTGCAATATCACTGCTTGCGTTGAAGGTAAAGTGATTTCTATTATTATTATTATTATTATTATTATTATTATTATTGTTACTATTATATATATATATATATATATATATATATATATATATATATATATATATATATATATATATATATATATATATATATATATATATATATATATATATATATATATGAATCATATTTCATCACTGACCGGGATTCGAACCTAAGACACATAATTACTGAGCCAAAGTGCTACCAAATTCACCACTGAAGGTCTAAGAAAGAAGCCAGCCTCAGAGTTATCTGCTTTGCTAGGCATGAACCCATTCTTTCTGTTCATATTACAGCTTCTCCCAATCTCACTCATATCCTTTTTCGCATTTAATTCAAATCCCAATCTATATAGGCATCAATAATAATCAAATAAACACATTAACATATGTGAAAACATGAATCATATTTTACCCCTAACCGGGACTCGAACCTAAGACGCATAGATACTGTTCCAAGGCTCTGTGATAATTTGATTATTATTGACGCCTATATAGATCGGGATTTGAATTAAATGTGAAAATGAAAACACGAGTGAGGTTGGTAGAAGCTGTAATATGAACAGAAAGGCATTCATAAAGAATGTGTTCATTCCTAGCAAAACAGTTATCTTTGAGGTTGGCTTCTTTCTCAGAACTTCAATTGTGTACTTGGTAGCGCCTTGGCACAGTAATTATGTGCCTTAGGATCGAGTCTCGGTCAGTGGTAAAATATGATTCATGTTTTCACATATGTTAAAGAGTTTATTTGAATATATATATATATATATATATATATATATATATATATATATATATATATATATATATATATATATATATATATATATATATATATATATATATAATGCACGATGTAAGAAAGTACTTTTAGTATTAGAATAATTGGTAAATTGAATTCTCTTAGCGAGGAATATGTAAAGGCTATATGCTTTTAAAATATAAAGAAAGATATGATACGTGCCAGTGAATTAAAAAAAAAAAAAGGCGAAGAGACGGGAAATTACAAGCATAAGGTTCCGTGGAGAAAAAAAAAGTGAAAAACAAATGTATACAGGCCAGAAACGAGATAATATGAAAACGACGGAATATTAAAAATCTCTTAGTCTATGGTCATATTTCTTAAACAGTGTAAACTTAGGATACCATATTGTTAGTTAGCTAGACACACACAAATGGATTTCATAAACGTATCTGACGCAGTTCTGTGTATGGCTAGGATCCCTTGCCCGATTTCTTAAACAGTGTAAACCTAGGATACCATATTGTTAGCTAGCTAGACACACAAATGGATTTCATACACCCATCTGACGCGGTTCTGTCCATTTGTGTGTGTCTAGCTAACTAACAATATGGTATCCTAGGTTTACACTGTTTAAGATAACGGGCCTAGCCATATACAGAACCGCGTCAGATGTGTTTATGAAATCCATTTGTGTATGTCTAGCTAGCTAACAATATGGCATCCTAGGTTTACACTGTTTTAAGAAATCGGGCCTAGCCAAACACGGAACCGCGTCAGATGCGTTTATGAAATCCATTTGTGTGTGTCTAACAATATGGTATCCTAGGTTAACACTGTTTATGAAATCGGGCCTATATTTTCGTCCTTCTTCAGTGTAGTACAGTAGTGTCCTAAACTAATAATGTCG
Source organism: Halocaridina rubra (assembly GCA_037179515.1). Lineage (NCBI taxonomy): Eukaryota > Metazoa > Arthropoda > Malacostraca > Decapoda > Atyidae > Halocaridina > Halocaridina rubra. The sequence continues at coordinate 107,594 of JAXCGZ010017063.1, read as the reverse complement.
TCGTTTCCATTTGATATATTTTAGTCTTTTAACTTATACTTTTATTATTTATTATTAATTTTTAGATTTGAATACTATGTGTATTTTTCTCCGTAAGGTGCTTCTTGGAGTCATTTATATCTTTATTCATATATCATACATCCCTTATTCATGCTTGTAATTATTTTATACATTTCTATATCTTTAGCAAGAGTTATAAGGAATTATTTCTCTTTGAAGTTTGTTTCCGGGGTTATCTGAACATAAATCAACATAAAAAATCTATGAATTTCTGTCTATCTGAACATAATTAGAACAAATATTTTTATTTAGAGTCACTTCTTGATCTATGCAATTCTCTCTATATAATAAAAATCAAACGTAAATAATTATTCAAAATTATTTTTTTTATTTCTAAGTATTCACAAATCTTTCTTTTAAAAAAGTTTCATTGTTAAAATGAAGAAATAAAATTAAATAAAAAAATAAAAATGTAGTCTAAAACTTCAACATGCATTATCTAAGAACTACCTTTAACTGAAATTTATGATACATATGTGTGTGTGTGTGTGTGTGTATATATATATATATATATATATATATATATATATATATATATATATATATATATATATATATATATATATATTACATTAGTTTTAATTCCCCAGTTATCAATGTTTTTCTAGATATATGAACAATGTATATCAAAGTCAATAACAAACAAATAATTAACAAAATAATGAATAAATATGAAAATATAAAAAAATAACATATATATATATATAATATATATAATATATATATATATATATATATATATATATATATATATATATATATATATATAATGTGTGTGTGTGTGTGTTATTTGTAGAATAGTGACAGGAGTTATATGTGATACAGGGGTATCTCCAAGACTTACAGGTCAAGTTTACAAGAGCGGTAGAAAGACTCGCTATGGTGTACGGCTTAGATACAGGCCTACTCACAAAAGGACAGGAGACAGAGGTGGAGGTGGCGTGATGAGGAAGGCCAAGATAAAGCATGAGTATAGTAGAGGAACAGCGCAGAGAGCGCGATTATAAGACATGGTGAGAGAGGAGAAATTGAGATGGTTTGGGCCTACGCTGAGGAAGGGTGAGGAGTGCGCTGGAAGAAGGCTGTTGAGGATGGGACTGCCAAGCAGGAGGGGGAGAAACAAGCAAAAGAGGAGGTTTATGAATGTGGTGAAGGAGGACATGAGGAAGTGTGCAGTGGCATAGGACAACGCAGGGGATAGGGTGATATGAAGACAACTGATCCGCTGTGGCGACCCCTGACAGGTAAAACCGAAAGCTTTGATGCTGATGATGATTATATATATATATATATATATATATATATATATATATATATATATATATATATATATATATATATATATATATATATACTATATATATATATATATATATATATATAACTAATGAATAAACAAATAAATACAAAATAATCAAACAAAACAACATTTACTTAAGCCTACCCCCAAAAAAGATATTTTAAAATTCAAGCATCCGTCATTTATATGATACAACCTAATTATATGCCTTAATGTCTCTCCGCTTGATGTATAACTTAAGACTAATAAAAACAACACTTTATCATAATAATAATAATAATAATAATAATAATAATAATAATAATAATAATAATAATAATAATAATAATAATAATAAAAGAAAAATAATTTTTTTATGCCAAATGTTTCTGGAGGTCTTTATGAAGATTTTGATGCAGTTTTTCAGAAGTTTTCATAAAAATAAATTTTCTGGAAGTTTTCAAAGAGATTCTGGAGCAGACTTTAAGGAACTTGGCATAAAGATTCCGAAGCAATTTGTCAGGATAGTTTCATAAACATTCTGATGCAATATTTTAACAAGAAATTAAAATGAGCCCCATAAAGCACGAGTAACTGGTTTATAAATAAATAGGTGACCGCCATATCCCAGAGGTAAAAACTGCACTCGGAGCTCTGAGGCGTCAGGTCGAGGGTTCGCGCCCCGTCACGGTCTGAGGTTAGCAAGGGTATGCACTCAGGGTAACGATCACATCTGCCAAAACAAGTCCTTCGCAAGAAGACAACCGTCCTAGCCCTCGGTAGAAAAGGGATTCCGTGACGTAAAACCGGAACAAGAACAAGGTGACCGCCATATCCCAGAGGTAAAAACTGCCCTCGGGAGGTGAAGGAGCCAAGTTAGAGCCTTAATTCCCCAGTTTCAAACCGTCTGTGTCCACCCCCATTTGGGGACTAACAGTGGCAAATAAAAAGCAAAGAAAATATCCAGTCTGTTAATGAATGACTATAAAAGTAATGCGACAAAAATAATTTAGGAGTGAGAGGCACTGTGCACTACTAGGCCTATAGAAAAAACTAGACTGTAGTTCCTTTAAGAAATGATCACACAATTTAAATCTATTGATAATAAAACAAAATTATATGTAATCCGGATTTAACATGTACAAACAACCTCAAAGGACAAAACAAAAGAAGTTAAAAGTCATATGAAACTGATGACAGACAAATTATATGAGAATCATCCTATGACTTGAATGTCAACGCAACCACCCTCTGCTGTGTTGCTTAAAATTCAAGATATCATTCTAATTTCACAAACTCATTAAAAATTCTTCACATTGCTAAGCATCCTGGCTGACAAATAATGGCCATAGGCTTGCTAAACTAGACTAAAGTAGCTAAACAGAGCAATTACCGCTTCCACTTGCTACTATTTAGTTTAGTCCTACTTAATATGCAAATTATTCAACAGCCAGCAGCATGCAAATTATCGTTTTGCTTTTTTATTAAGCAGGAATTTCGTTGAACTTCGCAATATCTGCCTTGTCTTTAACCTTTTTCTTTTCCTTCGTCTAGGTGCTTTCTCGTGCCCGGGCCTTTATTGATGAGGGCAGATTTTGCCTGTCCCGGTGTCACACTCATAAAAAAAACCTCTTTATATGTCCAAAGAAACTGGGCAATATACAACATCTATCGATACACATGAGCCAGTTTTCCCCTTATAAGGATAGTGGCTGAATCAAGGCAAAATACTCTGACTCTTTGGGAAGAGACAACACAGGAGAGATTCCCAGTCCCCTCACTCTACCCCAGTTAGTCGACTATTACGACACCCATGGAAACACGGAGGAAGTGCTCTAGCCCCACTCCCTCATAGGGAATATACAGAACAATAACCTGAGTTCCAGTAAAAGTGATAAGCTAAGCTATAGTTCATTTTCCAATCAGCAAATTATATATTTATGAAAACTCCATGTATGTAGAATAGTGTCTGGCACTTCAGTACTAATTGATGCATTAAGCTTCAATTCCCTTTTTTCTTCACTTAATGTTATACTAATATATGTTTAAAACTCATCTAAGAGAGATTTCCTTTATCAAGAGCCCAATATTCAAAGACCTCTCTACTCAAGAGAGTCACAATAATAGAAGACTGATTACTTCCATTATCAAAAAACTTAATATTAAAACAGATATTCTCTTTTCATTTTTAGGTCAGAAATAACAAATGGAACCCACACCGCCTTCAGAAATTCATCGACATTTTTCCATCACTCTGGTTGATCCTGAAGGAAATGAACAGGACCTGACTGTTCTCACCACTGACGCCCCTGAGAGTCAGCTACCAGTCCAAGGTTGGTTGTATATTTAAGACTGGGAACTAGCTTGATTCACGGGGTTGCCGATATGGACGGGTGGTAACTCACGTGACTTTAATTCGTCAGGTCGTCGGTTCGTCACCAACTACGCTCTAAGGTTAGATAGGGCATCCACTCAGGGTAACAGTCGCACACTACCAAAACCAAACTCCTTTATAAGAAGGCACCGTCCTAGCCCTTGATACAAAAGGGACTGCATGCCGTAAAATCGGATCAGTGTCACTGGCTAAAGGCCAACCAATAAAGTACCGGGAAAAGGATTAAAAAACTCATCTAGTTACTTCACAGCATGCACGTGGAATTAATTAAGTCCCTACGTACAAACAAATTCATAGGGTGGAAACTGGTTAAAGTTAACACGATATAAAACTTAGCTAATGGCCAACCAATGAAAGTTAAGGATAGAAAAATTCATTCATTCATTCGGTTTCTTCACAGAATGAATACGAAAATATATGAGGCCTTGAGGACTACTATAAATTCGAAGAGGAATTCAGTAAGACAAGTTACCTTAGAGCATTTAGCATACTAATTGCGACAATTGCTTTGAAGTTCGTTATGGTGTGTAAAGATCATCCAAATACAGAAAGGAATGTTACATAATCGTGTTCTTTTCGACTGTCTTATATTCTTGTATCCGAGTTTTCCATAACCTCTTCCGTGTCAGAATAGTTTATGAAATGTGTTGTCTCAATGCTGCAGTAATAAGTACATACCATATGCTATTCATCTCGACAATCCTATACACTAAACCAGAGTTTGGGAATATAAGGAAAAATCTGAATACTTTGGGGGTAACTGCTGTCAGATGAATTAGGTAAATCACTGATGTCTTCCAGGATGTCTCCTTTTTATGTAACAATATTAAAAGCAGCTGGCTTGTTTTGGTGTATTTTGAAGTCAGACATCTAATGTAATGTTAAACAAACAAAGTTTTGGACAACACCCAAAAATGTTTTCAGACTCCTGCCCTAAACTACTGCAAACTGCATTTAATACCACTAATACTAATCAAGTTACTGGATCTACCTGCAGGTGAGGCAGAAAGAAGTAACAGTGCACTCTCACCAAATGCCCCAACCAGTTCAGAATCAGCAACAGGTACTTCATATTCAACATTTAAAAACATTCGTCGAATGACTCGCGATGCCCTGCCCCGTCTGGACCACTATCGTAATATGTCAAGTCTCATCAAAAGATCTGGAAACTGTACACAGAGACCTACCATTGATGATCTTCTTCAGCCCTCTGTCGATAAGGTCAGTTTCTGCAAGTAAAAAGAATGTTTGTTACTTATGAAGCCAACATTTATAAATAGTCAAAGAATGCTCTGTGGAGAAAGAGCTTATAAGCACCATTTATATTAAGTTGCAGAATATGCTAATTATGTTAATCAAAGTACAAGCACGTCATGCTTCCAGGAAAAGACTAGGCGTATCCTTAATATACAAGAACAGCAGTATAAATATACAGTAATTTATTAAGTTAAGCCCGATCCTTACTTTCTTATGTTTTCATAAAACAATATCTTAGTGATTTTCAAGTTTTCTTCAACAAATGTTAGTCATATTCGTTAATAGCTACTATATCTTTCCAGCAAGTGCTAGATGGAAACGAAGAAACCCATGCGGAGGTGAAGGCAACTGGACCAAAATTTGGCTGGATAAAGGGCGTCTTATTCCGATGTCTTCTAAATATCTGGGGAGTCATTCTCTTTCTAAGAATATCATGGGTAACGGCACAGTGCGGAATATGTAAGTCGCTTAAACCTTTTTCTAAAGATTGTACAACTTGGAAATAAACAAATGGGTTTGATAACAGATTGAATATACACACATTCAAGTAACAGGAAAATAGGGAATATGCAGACATATACCACACTAACTCTAGTATAAATTCGAAATAGACTACATATAGTGACCCTGAAACCTCTCTGTTCTTTTCTCTCTCAGTGGAAGCCACAGGAATTGCCATTGTGAGTACTATTGTCACTGGTGTTACTACACTGTCCATGTCTGCCATTGGAACCAATGGCCAGATTAAAGGAGGTAAGAACTGATGTACAATAATATTAGGTCTCATCCATTGTCATCAATACATAATATTTTATGAAATAGGAAAGAGACTAACTGAAATGAGACATTCTTTAAACCATGCTTGAAAAAAATTAACTATGTTGAACAGGAAGTGCCACATATTGTCCTTCTACAATTCTAAATCTCATTTCAAGGTGGCACTTACTTCATGATCAGCCGGTCGCTGGGCCCAGAGTTCGGTGGAGCTACTGGGATCATCTTCTCTTTTGCCAATGCCATCAACAGTTCTCTTAACATCGTGGGTTTCTGCGAATCCCTTAATGCACTCATAACATCATATGGCACCAAAGTCTTCGATGGGAGTTTAAATGACATTCGTCTTTATTCTGTCATTACATTGGCGTTTCTTCTCTGCATTTGCGTCGTTGGAATGGAGTGGGAAGCCAGGGTATTTATACCACCTGTCTGAAGTGAATGAAATGCTGTCATTACTTATGAAGAGTAGCTTAGCAACTGGCTGTTCAGTATATTGAAAGGTACCAAGCACAAAGAGGCAATATAATTTCAAGTGCATTTGGTATTGCCTTTGATTGACAATAATCTTTGCTTTGTCTCTGATTACTAATAATAGTTTTTGTTTATTTCCAGGCTCAGATGATTCTCCTAGTAATACTGCTAGTTGCCATTCTTGATTTTGTCATTGGTGTGTTTGTGGGTCCACTTAATGATGAGGTCAAGGCTAAAGGCTTTGTCGGAATCAATGGTCAGTCTTCTTTATTATTAATACTTCACTTTAGACATCTTCAATATTCGATTTGCATATTCTCCAAAACAGACTAGAAATTCATATTACCAGACACAAATAGACAGATTATTTACGATTAATAAAATCATATTTAAATTCACAGGTACAGTGTTCATGAATAATCTCTACTCAGATTATAGAACCGACAACGCAACAGGTACTAAACAAAACATCTTCACTGTGTTCAGCGTATATTTTCCAGCTTGCACTGGTGTCCTAGCAGGATCCAGTATCTCAGGAGATCTAAAGGTTAGTGAACTTTAGGTATTTATGTCTCACTTTCACCTGATAGTGTCAATGAGGATAACAAACACTTAAGATTAGTTTTGATTTGGACTACAGTTCTATTACTTCCAACCGAAAAACAAAAGAAAGCTTCTCATCTTTTATAATGAGATGGATCTAAAAGTACATCATGCTATTCTGGAAGATTTTGTGGTTGTATGGTAACTGTGACACTAAAGGATGAATTTTCTCCTTATAGGATCCAGTTGGAGGTATTCCCAAGGGTACACTTCTGGGCATACTGCTCACTTCCTTTTCCTATATTTTATTCATCTGGTTGTGTGGAGCAGCAGCAGTTAAGGATGCTACGGGCAATGTAACTCAACTAGCAGATTGGAGTTTTTTAAACTGTACTGATATCCAGTGCAATTATGGTTTAATGAACAGTCCACAGGTATGTATTATTACAACATATGACAGTTTTTTCTCTCTCTGTACATCGTTTCCCACTCCTATGTCGGATCGATATTTTTGAGAACTCTCCTCCACCTAGTCTGGTCATACATGCCTCTGACCATTTGCAGTCCACCCTTAGGCGGTCCATCTGGCTGTGCTTCGATTTTCCCCACCCTCTTCTAGCCTGCACCTCAATAAGACAGTATTGGGCAGATATGCTGTAGCTATTTCCATGAATAACTGATAATGCGACAGAATCTAGCAGCTTACTTAAAATCTGGCTTTTCATATGTCCAGCAAAGTATTTCTTATCACTTGTTTCTCTCTCAATTCAGGTAATGGAAGATATGTCACTATTTGGACCACTCATCTTCAGTGGAATGTCTGCTGCTTCCATATCTACAGCTTTGTCCTCTTTAGTATGCGCACCCAAAGATTTTTCAGGTACTATATACATGAGGCTATAATTTACACATTATGCATTTCATATTGTCTAATCTTGATAACTTATCCGATATGTTCATAAAGTGGCTGACTAAATAACAACATATATTTTCAGCAAACCATTAAATCTTACAAATGGCTTAATCTATCAGCATTACCATATTCACTATTTAACTTTGACAGTAAATATACGAAGCCTTTCCAGTCCAAATATAAAAATCTAACATTGTCTTAAAATGACCTCCACAACACTTTATATTTAGAATTCAGTACATGATTGCAACACTAAGTATCATGACAAAATTCCTCGACTTTTCAGGCTTTGTGTAATGATAATCTCTACCCATTCATTGGCTTCTTTGGCAAAGGAACAGCTAAATCTGATGAACCTGTTCGAGGATATGTTCTCTCTGCTGTCATTGTTATAGTTTTCAACCTTCTTGGTAAGCTTGTGAACATTTCAAGTTGAGTTAATGATTAAGCTCAGAAACCCCAAAAGAACATTTGAGGTTCATTTGTGAATATTCATATTGAAAATTAACCTACTAAATCAGTGGATCATTGTACAATAGAGAAGGTCTGGATGTATACCTCAACAGATTAGAGTGAATACATTTCAGCATGATTCTGACAAAAAATAAAGACGGTATAATGAATAGACCTTAATTTCTAGATCATTTCACTGTGCTTTAATATATATTAACCAAGTCAAAGAGAAAAGTTAAAGTGGTAAACGCACACACACGAAAGTGAAACTTTCCTCTTTCAAGCCTTGGTGCGAACTAGATTAACCTTTTACTCTAGGATAAAATATTCAGTAAAAAATATTCAAAAATTCATCTATTCACAACAGCTCGATTAGATGCCATCGCTCCCATTATCACCAACTTTTTCCTAGCTACCTTTGCTTTGATCAACTTTGCCTGTTTCCACGCCTCAATGCAGAATCTCCCCTCATGGAGGCCGACTTTTAAGGTAAGAAAGGAATAACTCTCATCATCATATATATATATATATATATATATATATATATATATATATATATATATATATATATATATATATATATATATATATATATATATTATCAATAACGTTACTGTGTAGTTTAAGTATGTGATGCACATACTCTACCAGTTAAATAGAAAATAATAACATGGTGAATGGATATGTAAAGTTTAAATATGGAAGTAGATCTATATCTAACTGGAATATCATTAAATTCTATCTTTTTGTACTAGATCAACATATTACTTAGCTATGTAAAAGATCATAATTTTTTCAGTATTACAATGCTTGGCTTAGTCTTTTCGGAGGCGTTCTGTGCACAGCCATTATGTTTCTCATTGAATGGTGGACAGCACTATTAACCTGGGTCCTTAGTGTGCTATTCTACATCATAGTGAAATACAGAAAACCAGGTGCGTTTGAGAAAAAACTTGACATATCACGGTTCAATGTCTTTGCAAGTACTAAATATTATTAACATAATCTGATAAGTAATTTGTTATTAAATACATATCACAGCAGTCTATTAAAAAATAACAATATTACTGATAGCTGTACTAATAAAAGAGCTCAAAAACTTCACTTAGTGACAATCAATCTCATTTTTAGATGTTAACTGGGGCTCCTCAGCACAAGCACAAACATACACAGCAGCACTGCATTCAGTCTCCACCCTGAGCAATGTGGAGGAACATGTCAAGACCTACAGGCCTCAGATCTTAGTTCTGAGTGGCGCCCCAAACTCACGGCCACCTCTTATTCACTTTGCAAATGCCATAACCAAAAACAAATCTCTACTAGTGGCTGGCCAGTGCATTCCTGTAAGTATGTGCATATGCACGTCATTTGTCAACATAGAAATAAGGTCTACCACCATTGTATAAGCTTAAGACTTAGTAACAAAAACAGATGATGTTTAGATCTAAGTATTTCTTTTTTTTAATTACTGATTATGATAATCACAGTAATTGAGGATATGATATTACATAAATGTTTGTGTCCTCTTGAGTAATTTTCTTTGAAGTAACACCTGAATCATGAATTTTTTATTTCGTGGCATCTATTATTAATATAAGTACAAGGTATACAAATATGCTCATATACTTCCCTAAAGAAAATTAAGCTATGTATATTCTCTGAGCTCCATAAGTCACTACATAAATAACTGTTCCATAGAAAGAATTAAGAATATGAAATTTTGTAAAGTGATTCAAGTACCCATTAAATTTCAACTGCTTTTTATATTGATAGGAAGTGATAAGCAAGAAACTGCGAACCAATATTACCAAAGAATCCATGGATTGGTTGTCCAGACACAAGATTAAAGCTTTCTACTCCTTATCTGACGGCTTACCCATGGACAAGGCTGCAAGAGTGCTAATGATCAATTCAGGACTTGGGAGGCTACAACCAAATATGGTTATGCTGGGATATAAGGCTAACTGGCACACATGCTCATTTGATGAGCTTGAACAATACTTTAAGACTATACAGTAAGTTATAATAACACTAAAAGCATTACTGCCCATATTATGAAGGACGAGAATTTTTACCACGTCCTTGGGGTGGAGTCTTCGTTTGGGCGGTGTGTTTACAGTATCTGTAAGGATTATTAATTTGCAGATAATTCATTACCAATATTTATAACAATAATAGAAATGTATTTCATGCTTTTGGTCTATAAAGTGAATCATAACCTACGAATGCCAAAAACAATTACTCTTAAAACAACCTATGATCTTAAAAAGTTTGTGGCTTTTTTTTCTGCAGGAATGCTTTTGAAATGCACTTGGCAGTTACGGTTTTAAGAGTCGAAGGCGGTTTAGACTATTCATATGTGATAGAAGCTATACACAGAGAACCCACAGCTAATGGCTCTGCCTCTCCAATCACTGAAAGAAATACAAGTCAAGCACCGGATTCACCAGGAGAAGTGCATGGTGAGACGCAATACTTTAATTTGTGCGTTCTGATTTTGCATATTCTTACTGTAATGTGTTATTAGGCCATATGTTTCATTGATGTACATGTAAAAGGGTACTATTTATATTGTTTTAGCTTTGGAAATATAATCCCATTCCTTTTGCAATGGTTATTCTAATTCCCTCGACTTCTAGGCATATCCTTTCAACATTCCACATCCTTCCCTAACTTTGAGGAAAGAACGCCTGACCTGGCCTCAGGAAAGAAAAAGAAGAATCCCGAGTACAGAACAGCTACAGGAGAACTTGTTCCCACTCATGAGATAGATAACATGTTACGATTTACTCGCAAACAACCCAAAGGAACAATAGATGTATGGTGGCTCTTCGATGATGGCGGTAATATTGCTGAAAATTTTTATAGTTTGTAATATTTCAACATTGATTAATTATGGCCTTCTGTGGTTAAGTCTGGCTCTATGCTGCTAACAAATCAAACTTGAAACTACTCCCTCTCTTCAAGAACTTTAAATCTATAAGTGTTTTCATATATTTCTTATTAAGTGTAAATCAGTCACAAAATGACTGATTAACTGAAACCGTATCATTATTTGAATGTCAGTTGTGTAAGCAATATTCTCTATTCCAACAGGATTAACTTTGCTCATCCCCTACATTCTGACGACACGCTCTTACTGGTCACAGTGCTCATTACGCATATTCTTCCTAGCCAACAAAGACGTAAGTTCTTGCCTATCGCTTTCATGTCCAAACGACCTGATGTGCACAATAAGTATTCTTACCCACTTTTCGAGCACTGTGAGTGATTGGTTTGAGGTTAATGCGTGGTTTTGGCCAGGTTGTGTGAAGCTACCAAAATTGTTTAGTGTGCTTAAGGATGGAGTGGTAAAGGAAATAAATGAAAGAATGCTAGACAAAGGCAAAAAGTTAGTTGGTGAGAGAGAAAGGTTGCGGAAAATTATCAATGTGCTGTTATAACACAGCACTTGTTTCTGATACTGAGAGAGAACTTAAAAAGCTGGTGACAGAGTTTGTAGTTGTGTCTGAGAGGTGGAAGTTGTAGGTGAATGTTGGTAACAGTAGAGCTATGAGATGTACGAGGAGTGTTTATGTTGGCAGCTTGAAAGTAAGAGTGAAGAGATATGCTTGAGGAAGCTGAGAGTTTTAAGTATCTAGGATTTCTTGTGGCAGTAAATGGATGATTGGATGCGGAGTTGAGCAATAGAGTGCATGAAAAGAATGAATATCTAGGTGGGATAAAAAATGTGATGAGAAAGAGGTATTTAGGGATGACTGCAAAGAGAAGATTATATGAAAGAATAATTGTGCCTATGGCATTGTATGGAGCTTAGACTTAGTATGCAAGAGATGATGAAAAGATCATACTGGATGTAATGGTGATGAGGTGTTTGAGAAGAATGATAGGTGTGTCAAGGTTAGATAGCATGAGAAATGTCAAGGTGAGGCAAAGATTTGGTGTGGGAAGAAAGCTGTCATATAACTTATATCAGAGAGTACTGATATGGTTGGGACATATGGAAAGATTGAAAAAGGACAACTATCAAAGAGAGTGTGGAGAGCAGAAGTAAGTGGAGTAAGGCGAAAGGAAGAGCTAGAACGAGATGTATGGAAGAGGTAAAAAGGGAATTGGGTGCACATGGTATGTAAATGGAACAGGGAAGGTAGAATGCAAGAGCTTAGGATGGGGGGAAAGAAATTGTGAATAGGTGACATGGGCCAAATGGACTCCCCACTCCTGCTTGGTGCCATACACTAGGATGGTTGGGTGTTGGGGGTTGCCATGTGACACAGAGGTGGGGGTAAACTAGCTGCGACTGTCAGGTCTCACGGAAGATCTTTATCCACTGGCCCAGTGGATGACCCAAGCAGTGGGGTGGAGGGGAATTGTGGCGACCCTGTAACCCCAAGGATCTAAGAGGAGTGATTGGAGAAAATTGGTTTGAGGTGAAAGTGTGATTTGACTCAACCCTCTCTCTTCTCAAGGGAGATTGTGGGCATTGCAAAGGTATATGTATATATCCTGCAAGGTATATATACAGTCTGAAACAAGAGGCTTTCCTCATATTACTCTTGACAAATTTGCAAATGATCTAAAAATAATCTTATATACAGACTAAATGCTACACATTCTTTCTAAAACACATGAAACTAATTTCACCACAGGACGACTTGCCTACTGAGCAACGTCGAATGGCAGAGCTTTTGTGCAAGTTCCGAATTGAATTCAGTGATGTTGTCATGATATCAGACATAACACAACAGCCAAGAGATCAATCAATCAAGGATTTCAATAATATCATCAGTAAATTCCAAGAGCAGCCTGGAGATGCCAATGAAGGTAAGCAAACGCTTTAATAACAAACACATAACTCCTCCATTTTGAAGAAGTCTTATGTATAATACAAGGATGCTTCGAAGAGCAAAATGTAATTATGAGCTAAATAATGGGGACGAATTTGTGGGACAAACTAAAATGCTAGCAAAAATGGGTATTTCTTAACTACTTTATTTACTGGGATCTAACTGGATTAATTTACTTTGCAATCTAATAAAACCAATCAAATTCTTCTCAGTGTAAAACAATCTTTACAATCGACATATCATTATGAACAAGTAATGCTAAAATTTATCATCTATAAGCCTTATCGACATTCATGCAATACATAATGGATATATAGTGTACATTACAACAGATTTTCTTTTGAACAAACAGGTAAAGGAATAAAAGAATCTGAACTACAGGCATTACAAGAAAAAACCAATCGACACATTCGCCTACGAGAACTTCTCTTGAAACATTCGAGACACTCATCTCTAGTAGTCATGTAAGTACTACAGAGGTTATCATTCTTCTTCTTGTATGTAAAGGATAAGATCTTATAAGGCAAACTTAAGACAAAATTATCTTGAAATAGATATTTAGTAGTTGTTGCGATGTCTTTTACTTCTATGTCCAGTTTATTCCAATGAAGAAAGCAATTTTGACTAAAATGGTCTGCTCAATCCCTAAACTTCTACTGTAAAGATATAAAAATCAAGTATACTGTAAGATATGTGGACTGATAAAATATGAATAAAAAAAATCAAATTCTTAGGCCTTTGCCATCACTGTCCTGTAGGGCTTTAATTCCATTGTTGTACTACAAAAGATATTTGGACTGTTAAGATAAAACCGAAGGTACTGTCGACAAAAATTATGCTCCTTTTCTTATGTCTATAACATCAGAGGTCTAAGACCAAGTACACTAGGGGACTACACAGAGATATCTGACCTGATAGAAATGACCAAAAATATTGTTGAGGAAAAATATATTCTTTTTCTTGATCCTCTAAAATTACAGCTCTATAATACTTTTCATTATATTGTGGTCCTACGAAGAAACATCTGGACTGAAAGGATATGAGCAAAGGCGTCTGAAAAAAACTATTCTCCATCTCCTGGGCCTTAATAGTAGAGATTCATAAGACATTAATTACGTTTCCGTCCTACAAAGAAACATCTGGACTGAAAGGACACGAGCTATGGTGACTGGGACAAAATATGATCCATCTCCTAGGTCTTTATAAATTATAGTTATCTTAGGCATTATTTATATGGTTAAAAAATCCACTTTACTTTTGCAGGACTCTGCCTGTGCCAACGCTGGGGAGGGTGTCCCCACCTCTTTATTTGGCCTGGTTGGAAACTCTCACAAAGGACATGCCACCCTTCTTACTGGTTAGAGGGAACCAAACTTCAGTGCTCACCTTTTACACATAGAGGATACATTTACCACTTCCTACAATATCCCACTTTACCATTCCTTTTCTCTGGGGAAGTCTTAACCATCCCAAATGTAATTTCATAAGAATATAATATATAAAATATTTCAACATATCACACAACAGTTACTGTAACTCCTCTCAATTTAATATTATTGAAGTAATAAACTGGATTTAAAAATCACTGGACTATTTCAAAAGAAAGTTAACAATTATTACCATATATTCAAGGTTAGGTAATTAAATAAATATTTAACAATTTACAAGTCGCTGGTCAATGCTTAAAAATAAATATACACATAACAGAAAAAATATTCAAGTAAAAAATATGAATATATATGTGTGAACTTAAAACAAGGGTAAGTATTACCACGAACCACAAAATTATATATAGATTTCTGTATATACACATGTGTACGTATTATACATACACATTTGCATAAATATACAATACTAAGATATATGAATTATCGATCAATAAAATATGTTTTGATTTTTTTTTACTATATTTGACCTATGCTGGTGCTCTGAAATTATTATTAATAAAAAATACTTAGGCATTCCAAGCGTTTGCAGAGAGTAGTAATTGTCTATAATAGGGAAAATAACTACTTTGGTATTACCTAAAAATAATTGAATATATTTTTGAAATCAGTGTGAATGTGTGTGCGTGCGAGCAAAGCTACTTATACGATATCAGTTTTTCGTTTATTACTGAAAAAGTAAGAGCTTTATATATATATATATATATATATATATATATATATATATATATATATATATATATATATATATATCACCAAACCCAGTAACTCCTTATAAAAAATGCATATGTTACTTTAAAGATTATCCATTTTTAGCATCTTGTGACATTATTAAGTCTATTTGAGACGTTTGCTACAAAGAAAATGCACTGTCACCCAAAACACTAATTCCAAATTAATCTAAAATCATTATATATATATATATATATATATATATATATATATATATATATATATATATATATATATATATATATATATATATATATATATATATATATATATATATATATATATATATATATATATATATATATATATATATATATATATATATATATATATATATATATATATATATATATATATATATATATATATATATATATATATATATATATATATATATATTATATATAAATATATAAATATATATATATATATATATATATATATATATATATATATATATATATATATATATATATATATATATATAAATTCGAAATAATAGGCATTCCTTGCACATAAGAAAATAAAAACTCGTCAAATTAAATTTTCGACTAACAGCCTAAAGGTGAATGCCTCATTAAAGAACGATTGTTAAGAACAGTTACAGTACTGTATATGATAACAACAAGCATTTGTTAACACAAAAAGATTCTTAACTATCAAAACCCAAGTTCATGATTTTGGACGATGTAGGCAGACCAGTTAAGAGAACTTAGCACTACAAATGTGGATATATCCTATTATATGAGAAGACTCTGGGTGAAGTGATATGTATGGAGTGGGTGTGATTAAGAGGATATAAGGACAAACTAGTTTTCTGTGGTGAGATGTAAAGTGTTCTGTTAATCTTAGTGGATTAGGCAGATGATTTACTGATTATTGCCATAGAAGTAAGTGGCTTTCTTTGATAAATGCAATTATATCCGAGGAGTGGCTGTCTCCAGAGACTATATGGACAAAGTGCAAAGAATTGTAAATATAGAAATAGATTTGTGACATATAGTTTGTTGTTTTTGTGGTGGTTGTTGAGCGATCTTTGATTCCAAATTTGAAGAGTAAAAGCAGTTTTTTTTAATTTGTGGCTTCAAGAAAGAGAAGAATTTGCAATAAACTGTCAGTACTTTTCTTTACAAATAAATGACTATTGTTAAGCTCTTTTTGAATGCCATTAAAGTTTGAAAGAACTTTTGTGTTTTCTGATATATCATCCACGAAGTGAGTGCGTATCCAAGGACGTTAAAGATTTGCAATAAACAGTAAATGGTTTTCTAAACAGGTAAGGTGGTAGTTAAGCGCACTGTAGTATTTTTTGTTCTCTCTAACTATTGTGCACTCAACGAAAGGGAGAGTTTCCGAGAAGACTCTGTTTTGCTATACAAAGAAATAGGTTTTCAACGAAGGCAATTTGACAAATGTTAAGTGTTCAATCCAAATTTTAAGTTTAAAATTACGCTTTTTTTAATGTGTGCATAAATCTTGTGCGTTGGCACACAAGAACAACTATATTTGAATACAAAGTAGTTTTCCATACAGGTAAATTAGACAATTTTCAAAGTCTAATACTTCCTAATTCAAGTACGTAATTACTTTTTTGTCTTCAAAAGTTTTGCATGTATGTATGAGTTCATGGTGACTATATCATGAACAAACCGAAAGGGGATAATAACCAAGAAATAAACATACTTCAAACAAGGTTGTTGTTGTTTTTTTTCACTGGGAAGGTGCCAAGTCTACGCCCTCTATATACTTACTAAAATATCAAACAACGGTTTACATTTGTTTTGTTCAACAGCACAATAAGTTTTTAGGGTACGTGTTTACTCTCAGACCCCCCACTCAAGTAAAAATATGAAATTCAATATTAAGTTACTTTTGGGATAGTTAAAGTTAATTCACCCCCAGTAAAGGTACAACGTTTTCTAATATTATTATGGAGTTTCGATAATTAAGGTCTTTGATAAGTCATTCTTTGAAAACTTAAGAGTATTAATGGGTTTTTTTCCCATTTCATACTACATATCAAGGGGCAGTTTTAATACATTCATCCAGACAGAGAGACATGCATTGGAAGACAGACTCATGCATAGACACAGACAGACATATGCACAGACAAACAGACAGACGCATGCACAGAGACAGAGACAGATGCAAAGGCACATAGAGGGACATGCATAGACACAGACAGACATACATGCATAGACAGACTGAGAGAGAGAGAGACATGCATAGACAGACAGACAGACAGAGACATGCACAGACAGACAGCGACATGTATAGACAGACACTGTTAGTACTATGGACGGTGGTCTGTACACGAGAACATATTTTCGTTACAGATCGTCTAAGATGGACGCCAAATTGACTACACCTTTTCGTCGTCACTTCTCTGTCCGACTTGTAAAGTCATCCGGGCAAACTCCAAAAAATAAGAAACTGGACATGGAATCAAGGCCAGGAAAAGGTAATATAATGGACACGGAATTTAAGTTTACAAGTTGATAACATTCTACGCACGTCTTCAGTTTTTGCCAAGTACATATTAAAATACTTTTTAAAATATTAAATCTAATTACGTTTAAAAAGTTTTGCTGCTTTAAAAATTTTCTAGAGGATATAGCCATCTTATGCTATCAAATATACTTGCTAAATCTCAATTTCGTATATGTACTTTTCCACTGGGTTAGGTTAAGGTAAATAACATTTGGAGAATATTATAGTTTTGAAGCATTTTTACATTCTCCTTCTGGAATGCAGTCATCTATGTTACCAAATTTATCTATTAAAACTCTGCAACTAGGATTCTTACGTAAAAAATGGTTAGGTTAAGTAAAGTTTGGTTGGGTTACGTATATAAGGGTCAATTGTCCTATCTGCTGTACCCCTAACCCTAACACACTACAGTTTTTAGAAACGCATAAAAATATGGTACGAACTATGAAAATCTAACATTAACAACACAGGGATTAATATAAATAGTATGGATGGATGGATTCGGTTTTACGTCACGAACTCCCTTTTCTACTAAGGGCTAGGACAGTTGTCTTCCTGCGAAGAACTTGTTTTGGCAGATGTAATCGTTACTCTGAGTGCACGAACCCTCGACCTGCCGCCTCAGAGTCGCAAACAATTTTGGAAAGTTTCTGATATAGCTTGTCACGAAGGTACAACTTTTGTTCTTACTTGACTGAAATATTCAATGAATTGCTTCCAAACAGACTATCAAATGTCTGCAAAAGGCCCAGACTCAAGTTGGAAATGTGTAATACAGTTATTTATGGGGAAAATATATATTTTAGGAGCTTTGTGGGACTGTGATATTAAACAGGCTAGCTTTCGTTCGACAGCTATACAGGACTCCACTGATGATGAGTTATTTCCATCATCACCGTCACCATTAACCCGAGGTACTGTAGCCTACTCGACTTCACGCTCCCTCCACCGGGTAACTCGAGAAGCCCTGCCACGTTTGGACAATTACAGAAATCTGACTAGTATAGTCAAGAGCTCAAGTGCTGCTCGCCAAAGACCTTCCATTGATGAACTTCTTTATCCAACTGATGATAAGGCAAGGAAAATTTCCTGTACACCTCACAGTAGTGTTGCTGTAAAAATTCACAGTTTGGCAACAGGCAAGATTTAACAGGCTGCTAAAGTATTACTAACACTTGTATAAATCTTTTTTTTTCTTTTTTCAGGAAGTAGCTATAAGGGTAGAAAATGAGAACATCCATGAACAAAAGGGCAATAAATTTGGTTGGATCAAAGGTGTTTTGGTGAGATGTCTTCTCAACATCTGGGGAGTCATTTTGTTTATAAGACTTTCCTGGATGACTGGACAAGCTGGAATATGTAAGTGACCTCTTTTACCGGTATTGCATAACCATAATTAGGGCATCTTATTAAATATTCAGGTACGAAATATAATAAAAATAAATCTTGAAGTTGCTACTACAGAATTCCATTTCCTTTACAGTGCAATCCATTGTCATAGCAACCATCAGTCTTATCGTCACCATCATTACAACCCTTTCTATGTCGGCAATTGGAACTAATGGACAAGTGAAAGGAGGTACGTATTTGATAATTTATAATTACAAAGGTCATACTGCTTACTTTCGTTTTGCACATGAATGCCACATGTAAGTCTGGCAAGACAACTTTAGCCATACTTCTCAATTTTCCAGAAAACAATGATCAACATGTACTGCCACGCTAAGCATTGCTATTTTCAAATGCACATCATCAGCTTTTATTATGGAAGCTGAATTCCGAGTACTTATGTGATATTTTAAGAGTAGATGCCTATAAGAAACTAATGTTAAATAAATATAAGTACGGTTCAGAAGAACGTATGTCACAATATCCGTAACAGTCTATGAAAATCTTGTTAAATTTTCTCTTATGAATACTCAGGCGGCAGTTACTTCATGATCAGTCGGACTATGGGACCTGAAGTCGGAGGAGCTATTGGTGTCGTATTTTCTTTTGCTCACGCTATAGCAGCATCACTAAACATAGTGGGATTTTGTGAGTCCATGAATGACCTCTTGGGCTCCTTCTCATTGAAGATTATGGATGGAGGTAGCAATGATATTCGCATAGTGTCCTGCATCACACTTGTGGCTTTAGTTGTCATTTGTCTTGTGGGCATGGAATGGGAGGCTAGGGTAAGATAATAAATTATTTAACGTTGTGCATGTGTAAAAGAAACACTGTACTTATGCCTGATATATTGTCAACATAGTATTTACCTCTACATGACGAAATGTCTGTAAATCACTACCTGAGTCTGTCTTTTGATGCAGCAACTGAAAATATATTACCTTCTGTATATACCATAAAATGGTGTATAAATTCTTCTTCTTCCAGTGTCAACTACTTTTGCTGCTTGTGTTATTAGCGGCCATGCTTGATTTTGTCATAGGAGCATTTGTAGGTCCACTTAGTGATGAAGAAATAGCCAAGGGCTTTGTTGGAATGAATGGTAAGCAATCTAATATTCTGTTCTCAAAGTGCTCTTGGACATTCATTATATCCTGCTGCATGATATCTGTACATAATCAGGTCTACATAAGAGCTACTTGTGAATTAAAACTCAATCTCAATTTCAACATTAGTGATCATTAAAATATGCAATGAAGTGTCTGAATGGCATCATAAGCCCGTTTACATAATTCTCATTGCTATATACTTGCAAATTATTACAGGTACACTTTTCTTAGAAAACTTATATTCAGATTACCGCATAGACCCAGTTACAGGAGAACATCAGAATTTCTTCAGTGTCTTTGGAGTGTTCTTTCCAGCATGTATTGGAATTCTTGCTGGTGCAAGTATTTCTGGTGATCTAAAGGTAGGCTACTCTTCATTCGAAATAATTTAAGCTTTGCATAAGGTACAGTACTCATTATCAGCTAAATATTGCACAAAATAACACTATGCATTATTCAAATTAGGGCTAAAATGCAGGCATTGCGTCCTATTAAGCTATTCCATATAAGGATGGACTTCTGTCGCTGCATTGCATTATACATGTCTAATATTTCTTTGCAGGATCCTTCAACGGCCATTCCAAAAGGTACTCTTCTAGGTATTATTATCACGTACTTGTCTTACATTTTCTTTATTTTAATCTGTGGAGCTGGTACCCTTAGAGATGCATCTGGCAACGTAACAGAACTATTGGACTGGAATTTCGTCAACTGCACAGACATGCCATGCAAGTATGGCCTGGTTAACAGCGTCCAGGTATGTATGCGTTCTTAATGAAACTGCTAAGTTGAAAAAAAATTTTAATCTTCCAATAATATATGCTCCTGCGTTTTAACTTCCCCCACTATTCAATTTATTTGCACTGACACAGGTGATGGAGCTGATGTCACTGTATGGTCCAATAATCTACGCTGGCTGTTTTGCAGCATCTCTTTCCACAGCTTTAGCATCTTTAGTTTCAGCACCTAAAACCATCCAGGTAATGATATAAAACTGTCACATGTCCACATTAAGCAAGAAGAGTACTGATATACAGGTGATCATGATACTCAAAATTCAGATAATAATAAAAATTTGTTTACTTGCTTCTTGCATTTCCAGAGTTTAACTTTAACATACATAAGTTATCAATAAGCCTAACATTATCATTGAAAAAAATTTATCAACTGTGCCTGTTTTTTGTCTGCTGAGTGTCACTAACAATTCCATATTTCAAATTTCAGGCTTTGGCCAAAGATAATCTATACCCATATATCAGTTTTCTGGGCAAAGGATATGGCAAGAATGAGGAACCTTTAAGAGCATATGTTCTCTTCTCGATCATCATCGTTATATTCAATGTAATAGGTAAGCGTCAAAGTATCTTTTTCAATCTGGACAATATGTCTGCAACATATAGCAACTCTTCAGATATTTTCCAACATTATTTGTAATATAGTTAAAATTATTTTATAGCCCGTCTTGATACCATAGCACCCATTATTACCAACTTCTTCCTCGCTACATTTGCTGCCATCAATATTGCTACCTTCCATGCGGACATACAGTCCATTCCAGGATGGAGACCTACGTTTAAGGTAAGTAATCTTGTTCCGCGAATTTCACTGAAAATTCATGCCTACTCCAATCTTTTCATCATCAGATGTTTGACTAATCGATAAATTTGACACACACGGTTTCTGTTCCAATTGGTAAGAGTTTGTGATCTTATGAAATTGTCATGATCAGTTGACCAAGAAACTAGAACAGACTTTTTGAGAAGGATGATATTCAGTCAAAATCTTCCTTTTTTCAGTATTACAACGCGTGGCTTAGTTTAGCTGGAGGACTGATTTGTACAGTCATCATGTTCTTAATCGAGTGGTGGACAGCTGTGGGCACTATCACCATCATAATACTTCTCTATATTGCTGTGTGGTACAGGAAACCAGGTTAGTTTTGTTCTTGGTTATCAAGCATGTTCATAAGCAATCTCCTTGGAAATTTATCGATGTTGGAGCAATAATTATACATTAGTCCCAAAAGCTTTGGACATATTTCCATACCTATTGTGATTGAAACTTTTTTTCAGATGTAAACTGGGGCTCCACCACACAAGCACAGTCTTACTCCATTGCTCTAAAAGCAGTGTTCAGTTTAAGTAGTGTGGAAGAACATATCAAGAACTATCGCCCCCAAATACTGGTTTTAAGTGGTGATCCAAGTTCAAGACCACCTCTGATTCATTTTGCTAATGCCATTACCAAAAACCAGTCCCTACTTGTGGTTGCACATTGTACCTCGGTAAGTAAAGTTAAAAATTTATTAACTTTAACTCTGATACACATATAATTATATAATTCTAAATTAACCAATATGTGTAAGAAATGGAAAAGGATAAATTATTTTGAAGGCTGTTATATATTTCAAACAAGTCTATTTTACAGGAGGTGTTAACTAAAAATACACGTATGATTATAACTCAAGACTGTACGCACTGGTTATCAAAGCATAAAATTCAAGCATTCTTTGCCTTGTCTGACGGCCTACCTCTTGACAAAGGTGCAAGACTCTTAATGAACACAGTAGGATTAGGAAAACTTGTACCAAACATGATGTTATTGGGTTACAAAGCTGACTGGCAAAGCTGTTCTTCAAAAGAGCTCATCAGTTACTTCAGAACAATACAGTAAGTTTCAATAACAAAACTGCATATTGATAAAGATGTCAGTGTATAAAAAATGGTAAAACAACCCTCAAATATTCCTGGAAGAGGAAAATTGGCTCGAATCGTACATAGGTATTTTAAGTGTGCAAAGGGTGTGGAAGTGTATAGTCATTCAAAAACTTTAAGAGGAATCCATGGGTAGATCTTACTCAAAAAGGTTCAGCTTGTTAACCTTTTAATAAATTTTTGCACCATAAAGTAATGCAATAGACTTTACAAATAAGTTTTTCATTACAGTAACGGATTAGATAATCGTTTAGCTGTGGGCATACTAAGACTGGAAGGGGGCTTAGATTACTCGTTTGTTGGGGAAAATCTGACCAAGCAAGATGAATCTAACAACGAGTCTACAAGTGATTCTGACCTCAACAGCTCCAGACAAAGCATCACAACCACATCGCCAGAATACACACAAGGTATGAGTTGTGTAATCACACAGTACGATTTATATTTAGCAGATAATTTGCAACATAAAATAAAAGCATATTGCTTTTAGAAATAATAATATGCCACTAAAAGCTCATTTAAGACATTTTAACATTTTGTAGAAATAGATGTAGTTATAGTGACTAAAGTAATCAAAACCTTTTATGAAACTTTAGTAAGTGGCACGGCAGGTCAATAATGATGATGATGATGTAGTATATGATGCTATAGTTCATAATTCTAGGGAAGATCAAGTGACTTTCCCTTTTGAAATAATACTGTGAGCATAATACGAAAAAAATCGTCATAAGGGCTTTAGCTTAATGTTTTTCTATTCAAGCAGACTCTTCCATTAAAAAGGCTGACAAAGAAGATAAAACAAAGTTGAAGAAAGAGAAAGCTCAAGAGTACAGAAGCCATTCAGGAGACGTTCTGTCCAATACTGTAATTGATGCCATGATACGCTTTACGCGCAAACAGCCCACAGGTACTATTGATGTCTGGTGGCTTTTTGATGATGGAGGTAAGTGGACCATAGACTAACGAACTTTACTGATTATAACAAATATAACTCTTAAGTATGTTGAAAAAAACCTTGGATATGCTGGGATGATCATGTCTAATAAAGTATACGGCAACAGGGTTATATGGTTTTTCACTTCACAGGTCTGACACTGCTCCTCCCATATGTGTTGACAAAACGAGCCATATGGTCAAAATGTTCAATACGAGTTTTCTTTTTGGCAGATAAGAAGGTAGGTCAGAATTCCATGCCAATGATATTGTATCAGTTTTGCTTAAACAAAATTTGCCTTTAGACTCTCTACTACCAGAATGTAAAACTTGGTCCATTAAATGATTTCTAATTCTTTCAAGTTTTATAAAGTTTTCGGAGACAAGTTATATCAATACTTATATCAATACTATTCTAGAGAGAAATTCTCTCTCATACAGTTGAAGAAAAAGACATAAACCTAATCTGAAAGAATCTAAAACACTTTAAGATAAATAACCATAAGGATAACGCTCTATATCATTCAGCAACTGAAAGATCAACTCATCTTTTCATATTCTCTTCAGGATGACTTAGGCGCAGAACAGAGGCGAATGGCAGAACTGATGGGCAAGTTCCGAATCAACTTCAGTGATGTTGTGATTATTACAGATGTCCAACAAAAACCAAATGAAGAGTCCCTGAATAAATTCAACAATCTCATTAGTAAATTTAGAGGACTTCCAGAAGACGATAAAGAAGGTAAGAAAGTTTTCACTGTTATATGTAAGGGTGCCATGGGATAAAATAATTTGGTCTTCACTGATGAAAAAGCATCACTATCGCGTGGTACCAATAACAAATATGCAATTTATGCTATTGGAATATATGCACAATTGTATTATCAGTCTTTATTCAGAGTATCCAAGCTGGCTGCCATGAAAGGGTTAGTAACGTGCATGATTCCGAATCGTCAGGCCGTCTTTCCAAGACCCGCCTTGGTGTGAAGTTAGAAAGGGTAACGGTTGCACTTTCCAAAACCATAGTGCTTCGAAAGAAGGCACCGTCTTAGCCCTTGATAGAACAGGGAGTTCGTGACGTAAAACCGGATAATTATTGAGAGCATCCATATTCAAGTTTTTATTTTCCAGGAATAGGCTTCAGGAAATATCAGATACAAATAATCATTGGAGCTAATTTTTTCAATCATTCCTTTATCCACTTTAAACCTATTCTTGTTTTCTCTCTCTCTCTTCAAGCATTATCCATCAACGAATCGGAGTTAAAGGCACTAAGAGAGAAAACAAATCGTCACATTCGCCTTCATGAACTTTTACTGGAACACTCGAGAGAGGCAACTCTGGTAGTTATGTAAGTGCATTTTCAGTTACTTCTGTACCTTTCAAAAAAAAAATTATTCTATTACAGTTCTCCAGTTACTTTTGGTAACTTCTGTTTTTACTATTAGGGCATACCAGTGAAACTAAATAAAACTTGCAATTCTAAAAACATTCTAAAGACAAACTTTCAAGTAAAATAGAAAAAAAAGTCAGACTTGTCACTTAATTCAGTAGCAGGACAGTAAGTATTTAAAATCATACTCCAGCAACTCCCTCAATGCTGCATTTGCAAATAAAAAAAAAAGTAATTCTAAGATAGAGTACGTTCCAGATCTCATTTAATCTTTGAATATTTAGTTATTTGAGCCTCTTTTAAAAACAGTCAAGTCTAATAATGTTTTTCTTTCCTTCAGTTTAGATACTAGCTATCATTAAAGTCAGCACATGTTTGGCACTTGTTAACGGTACTAGATATTAATAACAATTACTTTCGACACTGTATAATAACTAACCTAATAGCCGACACATCTGAGTAATTTATAATGGAAATCAGACAGTGAGAGCTCTTATAATTGACAATATCATTATCAATAGTACCAAACTGTGGACAGCAGACTCATAGTATTAATGTATTTTTTGTTTCCAGGACTCTGCCCATGCCAGTTCTTGGAACAGTTTCTGCACCTCTTTATATGGCTTGGCTAGAGACTCTTACAATGGACATGCCTCCTTTCCTCTTACTAAGAGGAAATCAATCGTCGGTTCTCACATTCTACTCTTAAATCCTGTGATAGACGAAGTCTGTTTGCTTAAGTGGTCGTAGAGATATATTGTGCACCAAATCAGAAGCTCAAATTGCCCGGGTTAGAGAAATGTTGAACGTGTACAAGTTCTCTTAAAAGCCCCAAAACATAACCGTGGTCAGTTTTTCCCCACAGTACGATTTTAAAAAATTCAGAGTGAATATATATGTTTTTCTATATTGGACTGCTTACTGTTAGTAGCAAGTCATTCTTGAGGAGAAAATGTGGACATTTCTGCAACCTTAAACTGGAAGTGACATCGTACCAGAAGAACAAAAGGAGTCAAATAAATTAAAGGAGAGAACTGAAGAAAAAATGCAAGATATCTGGCAATAGGAAGAAGAAACTATACTCGGATTTCCAATGTAGATTTTAGTCACAATATATGAACTGTCTTTTCATAGAAGATTCTCCCGACATTCCTAATAATTACTATTTTAAATTTCCAGAATATTTAAAAAAAAATAATGAAAGTCTAAAGACATTTTAATTGGCAAAGAGCTCTCACAAAAAACAGATCAAAATATTCTTAATTTTAAAATACACTAACTAGCTCTCTGTACAACTGTAATGGAGAACTATTATCATTTTTAATATTAATAAACTTATTACAATTTTAACTACGAAACACAAAAACGTAACTTAGCCCATGGCAAGTTATCCTCATTTTACTTGCGTACAAAGCTTAAAAGTTTATGTATCATTATTTTTTTTCTTTACAATAGACACCGCATCTTGCTGAAGGCAGCAGGGTGGCCATGCTTGTAACAAACTCTTAACAACTGGGTTTCAACATACACAAGCATGTCCTCATCACTTTTACCAGCAAAAGAAGTCAATAAAATACACATTCTATTTTTACCTCACCAAAGGAATTTACAGCTTTATGTACTAATGCATTTTATCTATTACTTATCATTATCAGTATTAACTATCATTATCAGTGCATATTTACTAATCATCAGATTAAATAATTACTGTTTGTATTTACAGTAATATAGGCTTTAACGATATTTATCAGAATTTATTTACTAATAATCATCAGTGTATAAGTACATAACGAGTGATATAAGTAATAATAAAATTTATATGTAATACCTCAAATTACTGTACTACTTCATGTACTAAATATACTGAAAATTATTCATTTCCTGTTTCTTAATTATCCAATAAAGATTTGACATGTTTAAGATTATAAGGAGATAATTTATCCTTTGGAAAGTAATTGAAAAAAGTCCCACCATACTACCCAAGAAGTTTCGGGTTTAGGTCCCAGTGCGATACGTACAATTTCTCTTTGCCAGTCACCTGGGGCTGAGAAAGGAGCGGGTAATGGGCCTCTACCGTGCGGGTAGCTCTTATAAATACCATCTGGATGTTTGGGAATATAGCTAAACATTTGTGAGGACTAATATTCTGAACTACTAGTTGCAATTTGTCCGATGTGCAGCATAATGGAATTGTGAAACAGATTACCAGTTAATAATAATTCTGAGAATAAGCATTATTCAATGAGAATAAATCCACGAATACGTTGTTTTTAATCAAAGAACTTCCCCCCCCAAAAAAAATAATAATAATTTGGATAGTTACAAATCCTCAGTATTAGGATTAACCACTGTTCCAATATTTGAGGTTATTATATCAATAATAATAATAATAATAATTATTATTATAATAATAATAACGAAGAATACACCGAATTAGATAAGTCTGCCTTACTTTACGTTTTCTATTACTAAAGTAATAGAAAACAAACTAATTTTAGGTAGACTTACCTACATAACTTACACCTACTAATGTTTTACTTACTAAAACTACGCAATCAAAATTCAATACGACGGACCCATGTTCGATCTCGCGAATGGGCGTAAGGAAGGGCATCCAGCCTTAATTCCCCGGCTTCAATCTGTCTGTGTCCACCCCAAAATGGGGGCTAACTGGGATACATAAAACGTAAAAAAGTATTGTGATTACCTAATTGTGTTTACGGGAAAGAGCCCAAAGCTCGTATCTTCCCGTCTCCTCATCGGTTCCATTTTATACTTAGTGATACTTATCATACCTGTCCTTAAAACTATGGATTGAGATAGCATTAACTACCTCCTCGCTTAGCCAATTCCAATTATCAACTACTCTTACACTGAAAAAGTATTTCCTTACATCCTGCGAAGAAGTTTTCTTACGAAGCTTCAAACTATGACCTCTAGTTCTAGAGCCAGCCATATCAAAATATCGATCCCTATCCACTCTATCATAACCATGAAGGAATTTAAAGACTGTCACCATATCCCCCCTCACTCTTCTAGCTTCGAGTGATGGTAAGTCTAATTCCCTCAGCCTCTCATCATAACTGAGATTGCGTATTTCTGGCACCAGTTTCGTGGCATGTCTTTGAACTTTTTCAAGCTTAGCTATGTGCTTTTTCAAGTGCGGATTCCAAAAGGGGGCTGCATATTCGAGTTTTGGCCTCACATAGGTTACATAAATATTTCTGAACATTTCCTTATCCATGTGCCTGAAGGCTACCCTTACATTTGATAAGAATGCATATGCTGCCCTTACTATGCCATTTATATGTATTTCTGGAGACAAATCTGCCAGTATGTTTACTCCTAGATCTCTCTCATTTTCTGTCTCTTGAAGTTGTACTCCTGCCACCGAGTAGTCAAGCTTGGGCCTTCTTGCACTTGTACCCATTCTCATTACCTTACATTTTGAAGTATTGAATTTCATTAGCCACTTTTCTGACCACTCATGCAGATTATTTAGATCCTCCTGAAGTTCTCTACCATTGTTCTCGTTTTTTACTTTCTTCACAATCTTTGCATCATCTGCAAACATATTTATGAATGAATTTACAGACTCTGGTAGGTCATTTACATATACAAGGAACAAAAGTGGCCCTAAAACTGAACCCTGTGGAACTCCACTACTAACTCTTCTCCATTCAGACACTGAGTGTCTTACTCTAACCCTCTGTTCCCTTCCTTCTAAGTAAGTTTTTATCCATTCCAAAACATTTCCACCTATTCTAGCCATTGATTGCAGCTTCCTAATAAGTCTCCCATGTGGAACAGTGTCAAACGCTTTCTGGAAGTCTAGGAATATGCAATCTGCCCAGCCCTCTCTTTCCTGTAAGATTTGGCTTACCTAAGAGTCTGACTGTTAATGTGGTCTTTGAGATATCACGTGACCTAAAATCCAATATCAGGTCGGTCTGAACATCTACGCCAGCCATATCAAAATATCGATCCCTACCCACACTGTTAAAACCATGAAAGAATTTAAAAACCGTCACCACATCCACCCTCATTCTTCTACCTTTGAGCGATGGTAAGTCTAATTCCCGCAGCCTCTCATCATAACTGAGCTTGCACATTTCTGGCACCAGCTTCATGGCATGTCTCTGAACTTTTTCTAGCTTACTTCTATGCTTTTCAAGTATGGGTTCCAAAAGGGGGCTGCATATTCAAGCTTTGACCTCACATAAGTTACATAAATATTTCTGAACATTTCCTTGTCCATGCGCCTGAAGGCTACCCCTACATTTGCTAAGAAAGCATATGCTACCCTTACTATGCCATTTATATGCATTTCTGGAGACAAATCGGCCAGTGTGTTTATATATATATATAAACTTTATTTCCATTTCATTACAATGGGTATTCGTCAGCCAGGGCAAGCCCCAACCCCCCACTGTGATGTCCAACCACAGCAGTTCCTGCCAGTAAACAGCTTAAACTCTCGGTCTTGGACGGGGACCGATCTTTCGACCTCGTGAATGCGAAGCCAGCGCGTTACCACTGTACTAGCCATTCTCTGTCTCTTGAAGTTCTGCTCCTGCCATTGAGCATCCCAGCTTGGGCCTTTTCGCACTTGTACCCATTCTCGATACCTTACATTTTGAAATACAGTATTGAATTTTATTAGCCACTTTTCTATCACTCATGCAAACTATTTAGGTATTCCTGAAGTTCTCTACTATTGCTCTCATCTCTTACTTTTTTCACAATCTTTTCATCTAGAAACATAATCAAGAATGAATTTACAGACTCTAGTAGGTCATTTACATATAAAAGGAACAAAAGTGGCCCTATAGCTGAACCCTGTGGAACCCCACTACTAACCCTGTATGTATGTATGTATGCATGGAAGGTATTACAGCGTATAATCTACCATACTAACGGTAGTCTTTTGTACCCTAAGCTAACTATAAGCTAACCTGAAAACACAACCAGTGGATTATCTATTTTCATTTGCTTATCTATCAGCTAAATTGCGAAAAAGGTGAAGCAATACAGACCGAAAGGCAGTTTTTTCTTTAACAACAGAAGTGTGAAATCGAAGCTAGTGTGACAAATTCAAACCGTGTGATAACATAATTAAATTCTAAGAATATTTTTGGAGTGATCTATATACATAATATGAGGCTATTACATGCTCCAGCCGGTCTACAGGCCCACCACGGTCCGGTCACCCTCATGGGTGGATATCTACAGAATGAATGCTTCAACCGAACTATAAATATAGATATTAATACTTAAATATAGATGTAAATTATGTGCAATAATTACCGTGCCAGAGTCAGACACGTTTTCTAAAACTGATGAATACGTGTTAAGACCGGTGTCATCCCATTCAGTGCAGATTTTAGTGTCGAATCTTAACTGTCAGCATTTCGTTAACTGCCTAATTCGCTCATGATTGTTTTTTATCATTTATTCTCGCCTGTCCATGCTAATTTAGCCTAGCTAAGACGGTATTGTTCATAGAATTTGAAATTCCAACAAGTAATGGCTAAATTGCTGTATTGTAAAATATGGTACACGTGTAGCTCTGCCAGAGAAAACCTTGCGTGTCATGGCGATATTGTCAAGAGTCTAAAAACCCAAAAAGTAAGAGGTTTATAAAATTAAGTGAACTCGTGGTTTTGTCCGAGAAGAGCTTCATTGCGAAATTTGGCGATGTTGTTAGGAGTCTGAAATCTTAAGAAGTAAAAGTTTGCATTTTTATAAAATTTGGGTCACTTCTGGTTCTGTCCTAGAATGGCTTCCTTGCCAGAACTGATGATACTGATATGAGTTCTCAATAACACAAAATAATAGCTAAGAGTTTATAAAAATTTTCACACTTGCTGTTCTATCCTATTTGAGTTGCTTACAAAAAAAAATGGTGATATTGTTAAGAGTGTGAAATTTAAAGAATATCGTTCAAAATCTGGCAAAGGTTTGATTCTATCCTGATACAGTTTGCAATGCTAAATTGAGGGGGGGGATCCACTTCAGTCTGAAATCCCAAGAAGAAATCTCTTTACTATGCATCATTTGGCAGCCTGCTTAAGTTGCTACGTCCTGGTAGTGCTTGCTAACCAAAATTTCGGATAAACAAGGCCAAGACAGGTGCAATTAGCGACTTCAATATAAAAAAGGAACAAAAATGAGTAAGGTCCTTATGACATTAGTTAACTTTCGAGTTTCTTTCTTTTTTAATAAAAGTTACTTGGATGAAAAAAAAAAAAAAAAAAAAAGGAAAGGAGAGGAAAATTCCTTCATAAAATAGGAGAGGGAAAAGAGAGTGAAAAAGGATTAATACATGAAGAAAATAATGATAACTCTACTACAACTACTTTTACCACTGTACTACTATTAATACAACTTATGCTACAACAACAACAACAAAAACTACTACTACTACCACCACCACCACTACTACTACTACTAATAATAATAATAATAACAATAATAATAAAATGAAGAAGAAGAAGAAGAAGAAGAAGAAGAAGAAGAAGAAGAAGAAGAAGAAGAAGAAGAAGAAGAAGAAGAAGAAGAAGAAGAAGAAGAAGGAGAAGGAGAAGGAGGAGGAGGAGGAGGAGGGGGAGAATGAGAAAAAAAAGAAAAAGAAGAAGAAGAAGAAAGGCTGGAAGAGGAAGGATTTAAGAAAAGTTGCAGAAAGGAAGCAATTTGATGGAACTCATAAATACCATGACGCAATACACCAGACCACTGTACTGTCAACTCGAATGTACAAACGACTGTAGTTCAAACTTTACAATTATATCAATGCAATATGAATGAAAATCGTGCGTTGAATATGTAATTATCTCTTCATAAACAATAAGAGAATCTTAGCTGAAAGACAACATAAAATATGAAAGTAAACACAATGGCATAAAGTTCATAACACACATTCTAATTGCATGAAAGATATTGTCTTACCCAGATTATATATGTTAATCAACAGGCGAAATTATAACTATAGCTGGAGATGGTAGCTCCGAAACACAAGCTCAACACTGCAACACAAACTCAACACCGCAACATAATTTTCATAACATAAAAAACACCAACATTGATGGAATTTCTCAACCTGATAATGCAAATATCTCTTACTCCAAAGGCGAAATGAGAGCTGAAACCGATCTCTTAGCGCTGAAAGACAAAACCAACAGACACCTCGGACTTCAATAAGTCCTGCAGGAGCATTTCAGCCAAGCAACTTTAATGGTGATGTGAGTATTATACATGAATTTATAAGTGCATATCTACTATCATGGTTACACAGAAACAATGATGGATAAATAACGAGAGAGAGAGAGAGGAGAGAGAGAGAGAGAGAGAGAGAGAGGAGAGAGAGAGAGAGAGAGAGAGAGAGGAGAGAGAGAGAGAGAGAATCCCCTTAAAAATAAATACATTGGTTTTATATGCGTTCTTTGAATTGTATTAGCTCTCGGGGGCAAGGGGTCCATGGCCTCCTAGTTAAGAAACACTGTTCTAACATTACTTTTTATTTTTTTTTCTAGGAACCGTATCAGCGCCTCTTTACATGGCCTGGTTGGAGACTCCTACATTAGGTATGCCTCTATTCCTCTTAATAAGAGGAAACCAGATATCTGTACTTACATTCTACTCTTAAAGAGACACCATTTCGAGTCAATTATTAGGATATGAGGTCATTTCTGAACTTATCGGTGCCAGAGATTCTGATGATACTGTGTGCCTATAATTGAGTGTACTCACTCAATCTGCTGAGCGGACAGATGCTAACAAGCACGCAATGAACGGTTCTGCCTGTTCCTTCTTAGCTATGAGGAAGGGAAGTCGAATTCGAGATCTTTAAGATGGAAGCCTAATACTGTATTCACAGAGCCACGTCATAACTAAAATTGTTTGATATATATATATATATATATATATATATATTATTAAGATTCTTTTGTTAATATAATTTAGCCAAGTATGGACTTTAATTCCTTTTGCGGCATGTTTGTGGGGATTACTGACTAACCCCGGCGGGCATTTAAGATTGTTATCTATTTATCCCATAATCAAGACTCCTGGGCGGCTCTTTTGTCTCCTTGTTTTCAAGTTTTCTTCTGTTTTGCTAGTTGTATCTCTTGCCATTGTACTTTGAGAAGGTGACCAGCTTAGGTCACGAAATTAATAAGTACTTTATTTATATATATTTTCGTTGTTTTATTTAATGGTTTTTTTCCTTCCATTTTAGACTATGTTAACAGTTCAGTGTTATTAATATATATATATATATATATATATATATATATATATATATATATATATATATATATATATATATATATATATATAATACACGTGTTTTGTGTGTATGTATGTATGTATGCATGCAAGTAATGTATGTATTTATGCATAACTTCTAGAGAAGACAAATATTACTAACCAAATTTACATAAATTTGTATGTTATGACTAAGAGATTTCAAGGATAGATTTGTTTTTAGTAAGTGATATATATATATATATATATATATATATATATATATATATATATATATATATATATATATATATATATATATATATATATATATACATCATTTTCCATTATCATACAAACTATACTTTAATGTATATTTCATTTTGCAACCAAAAGTTTATATACTGTGCTCCCGCATAGTAAACTATAAAAATATATAAATTATCAATCGACAGCATCCTTTCTACCCGGCGGCTCACATTTCTAGGGTACGGATAATCCTCCCCTTAAAGAAGGAAAAGACTGATAAGTGAGCCGTCGGGAAGAAAGTATACAATGAAGTGTGATATAATTTTCCATCCACTCTATTGTAGATATCAGCCGGGGGTGGGAGGGCCATTGTGGGCCCGTAGGTGATTGATGGGCGCTGGGAATAAATTTGCAAAAATATGTATAATGATTATTACACAAGATTATTGGTAATACCGTAGAGTATTCCTAGTGGGATAATAAATGCCAATATTGTTATGTTATTTTATTATTATTATTATTATTATTTTTATTATTGTCATTGAAAATTCTCTTGGTAATAATAATAATATTTTCTTGTGTTACTTATACTACCCTTTTTCAGTTACTTTTCAGGTTCCAGGAGTTGTGAATTTTGCATATGCTTTTTCAGTTACTTTTCAGGTTTAAGCAAGAGTGAATTTGCTGAGATTGCAAATTAAAGAGTCTTCCTTCAGTGACCTCATCTACACAACGTGAGCTGCTACTTCCATCCCAGCAGCATTTTCCCTATGTTTTATTGGGTCGCTGTTTGCACTACCCTGTTGGAGCTTGTGTTGGTATAGCTTAATTTTACGGCCGCATGCTCTTCCTGGCACCGACGCTTACCGTGATCTGGGCTTGGAACCGGCACTAAGTTGAGATTGATTTGTTCCCCCAGTGGATTCTTGAATGGGCCACCCACCAGAGGTTGGGTCTTACCTTGTAAAGATGCAGTTGAGAATATAAATATTAAGTCTCAAAAAAATAACATTCAATTACGTATGGTGCAGTGAATATAAACTTTTATATATATATATATATATATATATATATATATATATATATATATATATATATATATATATATATATATATATATGTGTGTGTGTGTGTGTGTGTGTGTGTGTGTGTGTATGTATATATGTGTATATGTATGTGTATATATATGTATATGTGTATATGTATATATATGTATATGATATATATATATATATATATATATATATATATATATATATATATATATATATATATATATATATATCCTGTGCCCTGTGGGGCGGGCACAATATCAAAGAATAGCCTCACCGTATTCACTGCGTGTCGTAAAAGGCGACTAAAAGTGGACGGGACGGGGGGACTGGGAATCCCCCCCCCTTGTACCAACCTCCTGTGAGACGTCAAAGAAGAAGGGGAGTGGGGGGGAGAATAACTTCTCCCCAAACTGTTTTCCTTTTTTGATGTCGGCTACCCCCCAATTTAAGGGGGAAACAGCCAAGGTATATGTATGTATGTATAAGATTTCAAGTTGTTCTTGACAGGGTTAGTTGGATATCTTAAATTTTGAAGGGAAGAGGAAAGATTGGATAGGATAGTGGTGAAGAAGGGAGAATTGATGGCGCCGCGTGAACGCTTTTAACCCCTGGGGGACCACCAGGAAAGGAGAGTAAAAGGGGAGAAAGAAAAAAAACAAATGTATGAATATAAAAATGAAGAATAAATGGATGAACAAAATTTAGGAAGAAAAAAAGAGTTTGCTGATAACCAGCAAGGGACAAAGCTTCGTTATGGAACCACACCAGTGTGTGTTGGACTCACGCTGGAGAGGTTGAGGGAACTGCTCTCAACCTCTGTTGCTCTGGGTTCTAGGCCTTAGTTAAAAAGGGAGTTCGTGACGTAAAACCGAAACCAAACTCTGTTGCTCTGGGTGGTGGGTACTGGTTAATTATGTTCTTAAGGATGTCCACATGGTTCATTTCTGCTCCTATTATGATTTTTTCTTCCTACGCCTGTTCTTAAGTAGCAAGACCCAAGCAAAATCCATCACTTAGTAGCTGCTGTCAACTCAGAGGGAACTCGAGTACAGCATTAGATGCACATGAGGTCAATGACTGAGTGCATTTAGATATAAATATGTAGAGGGAGTGCTGTACGAGCACAGTACACCTTGGAAAAGTGTTGCGCTGAGTGAGTGCTGTTTTTAGAAGTTTTCTGTAGCTATTCATTGGTGAATATGCTCTCTCTCTCTCTCTCACACACACACATAGTCATATAGGTACTATTGAAGTCATAAACTCAGTTGTTAACATGGCACGGGAGAAAAAATGTAGGATTTTGATTATGGGAGACTTTAATCATAAAGAGATAGATTGGATAAATCTTGACCCACACAGTGGTGAGGACTCATTCGGGGCAAGATTCCTAGATTGCGTACAAGGGAATTTCCTACACCAACATGTAATGGAACCAACAAGAGCTAGGGGTGGGGATGAGCCATCACTACTTGATCTAGTGTTCACAGATAATGTGTTGGATATTGAAAATATTGAGTATGAACCACCAATTGGAAAGAGTGACCACTGTGTGTTGTTGATGGAGTATATCATTGAAGATATTCTTCCTGAGAGTAGAGGCACTGAGGACATGAGGAGGAACTATCCGAAAGGAGATTACATCAAAATGAATGAGCTTTTTGCAGTTATTGACTGGAGAACCTTATTTTACAACAAATCTGTACAAGAAATGTATGACATCTTTTGTGAGAAATATGGGAAGATAGTAGATTGCTGCATACCTGTCACCAAAGTAGGTGTAATTCATGCCAGAGAGAAATGGTTCGATAATGGGTGTAAAAGAGCTAAGGAGTGGAGAGACAAATGCTGGAAAAGGTATAGGAGGAGAAAAAACATAAATGCCTGGCAAACCTACAAAAGAGCAAGAAATGACTACCTAAGTAAAAGGAGAGAGGCAGAGAGAGATTATGAGAGGGACATCACCAGGAAGGCTAAAGAAAATCCCAAGCTTTTCCACAGCTTTATCAGAGGAAAACTGAAGGTAAAAGAACAGGTTTTAAGGCTAAAGAGAGCGGATGGAAGCATCACTGAGACGGACGAAGAGATCTGCAAAGAATTGAACAAGGAGTTTCAGTCAGTATTTACAGTAGAAAATACCCCACCCCCTCAGATTGCAGTGATAGAAGCTCAAGGGCCGGTATTAGAGAACATCAACCTTACAGCCACAGAGGTATGCAAGGCGCTGATGGATTTAGATGTTCATAAAGCTACAGGTCCTGATGACATATCCCCTCATGTGCTTAAAAAATGCGCAAACACAATATCAGTGGCACTAAGTATCATATTTAAGGAGTCACTGGAGTCGGGGGAGATTCCAAGATGCTGGAAACAAGCAAATGTGATACCTATCTTCAAAAAGGGAAGGAGGGATAAGGCTCTGAACTATAGACCAGTTTCCTTGACCAGCATAGTTTGCAAAGTTATGGAGAAACTACTAAGGAAACATATCTCTCTTCACTTGGAATCCTTCAACTTTTTGTCAGTGAGGCAACATGGCTTCAGAGAAGGTAGATCAACAGTAACAAACTTATTAGAATTTTATGATGAGGTAAGCCAAATCTTACAGGAAAGAGAGGGCTGGGCAGATTGCATATTCCTAGACTTCCAGAAAGCGTTTGACACTGTTCCACATGGGAGACTTATTAGGAAGCTGCACTCAATGGCTAGAATAGGTGGAAATGTGTTGGAATGGATAAAAACTTACTTAGAAGGAAGGGAACAGAGGGTTAGAGTAAGACACTCAGTGTCTGAATGGAGAAGAGTTAGTAGTGGAGTTCCACAGGGTTCAGTTTTAGGGCCACTTTTGTTCCTTGTATATGTAAATGACCTACCAGAGTCTGTAAATTCATTCATGAATATGTTTGCAGACAATGCAAAGATTGTGAAGAAAGCAAAAAACGAGAACAATGGTAGAGAACTTCAGGAGGATCTAAATAATCTGCATGAGTGGTCAGAAAAGTGGCTAATGAAATTCAATACCTCAAAATGTAAGGTAATGAGAATGGGTACAAGTGCAAGAAGGCCCAAGCTTGACTACTCGGTGGCTGGAGTACAACTTCAAGAGACAGAAAATGAGAGAGATCTAGGAGTAAACATACTGGCAGATTTGTCTCCAGAAATACATATAAATGGCGTAGTAAGGGCAGCATATGCATTCTTATCAAATGTAAGGGTAGCCTTCAGGCACATGGACAAGGAAATGTTCAGAAATATTTATGTAAATTATGTGAGGCCAAAACTCGAATATGCAGCCCCCTTTTGGAATCCGCACTTGAAAAAGCACATAGCTAAGCTTGAAAAAGTTCAAAGACATGCCACGAAACTGGTGCCAGAAATACGCAATCTCGGTTATGATGAGAGGCTGAGGGAATTAGATTTGCCATCACTCGAAGCTAGAAGAGTAAGGGGGGATATGGTGACAGTTTTTAAATTCCTTCATGGTTATGATAGAGTGGATAGGGATCGATATTTCGATACGGCTGGCTCTAGAACTAGAGGTCATAGTTTGAAGCTTCGTAAGAAAACTTGTTTGCAGGATGTAAGGAAATACTTTTTCAGTGTAAGAGTAGTTGATAATTGGAATTCGCTAAGCGAGGAGGTAGTTAATGCTATCTCAATCCATAGTTTTAAGGGCAGGTACGATAAGTATCACTAAGTCTAAAATGGAACCGATCAGGAGACGGGAAGATACGAGCTTTGGGCTCTTTCCCGTAAACACAATTAGGTAATCAATTAGGTAATCACACAAAAAAAGTACACACAAGGAGAGAGGGGAGAGAGAGAGAGAGAGAGAGAGAGAGAGAGAGAAGAGAGAGGGAGAGAGGCTTCTACAACTGATATAAAAACAATGGTTTTAGATCCGTGGTGTAATGTGAGGCACGCCGCACAAGGAAGCAATTATATTTTTTAAGGGGATCACTTCGAGAATATGTTATTAACAGTGAAATTATTTCTGGTGAGTCTGTGTGAATGTGAGTGTGCGTGCAATAAATACATACGGCCCATATACAGACTGCATACATATGTATGTGTGTATGTATGTACATGTGTAATTGGTCCACAAGGTACATTCCCCTCTCCACGCTCGCTTGTCTCGGTTGACCAGG
Source organism: Halocaridina rubra (assembly GCA_037179515.1). Taxonomy (NCBI): domain Eukaryota; kingdom Metazoa; phylum Arthropoda; class Malacostraca; order Decapoda; family Atyidae; genus Halocaridina; species Halocaridina rubra. Next base: position 68,698 of record JAXCGZ010017063.1, on the reverse strand, counting down.
GGGGCCATCAGGATATTAGAGATGCTTACGTGGGGCATGGCCATATAAAAGGTTGGGAACCACTGCTCTAGATACCAGCTCTGTGGATTCACCACCAAAGCCTAAGAAAACGCGGTGGCGTTTATGATAATCCAGGCAATACATATAAGAAAGATTAGTAAAAAATCTCCCAGAGGAGAGAAAAGGTAGCGGAATTTTACAGGGTTCAGTTTTAGGGCCAATTTTGTTCCTTGTATATGTAAGCAACCTACCAGAGTCTGTAAATTCATTCATGAATATGTTTGCAGATGATGCAAAGATTGTGAAGAAAGTAAGAGACGAGAACAATGGTAGAGAACTTCAGGAAGATCTAAATCGTCTGTATGAGTGGTCAGAAAAGTGGCTAATGAAATTCAGTACTTCTATATGTAAGGTAATGAAAATGGGTACAAGTGCAAGGCCCAAGTTTGACTACAAAATGGCAGGAACAGAACTTCACGAGACAGAAAATGAAAGAGATCTAGGCGTAAACATACTGGCCGATTTGTCTCCAAGAATGCATATAAATGGCAAAGTAAGGGAAGCATATGCTTTCTTAGCAAATGTAAGGGTAGCCTTCAGTAACATGGACAAGGAATGTTCAGAAACATTTATGTAACCTATGTGAGGCCAAAGCTTGAATATGCAGCCCCATTTTGGAATCCACACTTGAAAAAGCAAGTAGTTAAGCTGGAAAAAGTTCAAAGACATGCCACGAAGCTGGTGCCAGAAATACGCAATCTAAGTTATATTGAGAGGCTGAGGGAATTAGACTTACCATCACTCGAAGCTAGAAGAATGAGGGGGGATATGGTGACGGTTTTTAAATTCCTTCATGGTTATGACAGAGTGCATAGGATCGACATTTTGATATGGCTGGCACTAGAACTTGAGGTCATAGCTTGAAGCTCTGTAAGAAAACTTCTTTGCAGGATGTAAGGAAGTACTTTTTTAGTATAAGAGTGGTTGATAATTGGAATTCGCTCAGCGAGGAAGTAGTTAATGCTAACTCAATCCATAGTTTTAAGGACAAGTATAAGTATCACTAATTACAAAATGGAACCGACCAGGAGATGGGAAGTTACGAGCTTGGGGCTCTGTCCCGTATGCACAATTAAGTAATTACATACATACATACAATTAGATTATCCTCAAAGTATGAATTTGAAACCCTGAGTGCCATTAGGAGTCTCGTTTCTTCCTGGTATCAATGCCATTACAAGACTAAATTTATTGAATAAACAAGCGGAGAAATACTAATTCTATGGAACGCGTAAATGAACAAGAAAAAAATGTCTTAATTACGTATTTAAGAAGGAATTTCCTCACACTAATAATGTTATTCAACCTTATTCAAATACGTTCTCACCCCGGATACAAGTGGGTTTCGTAATGGCTTGGAGGAGGAGGAGGAGGAGGAGGAGGAGGAGGAGGAGGAGGAGGAGGAGGAGGAGGAGGAGGAGGAGGAGGAGGAGGAGGAGGAGGAGGAGGAGGAGGAGGAGGGGGAGGAGGAGGAGGAGGAGGAGGAGGATAGCGACAGAGATAACATGAAAACAGAAGAAGAAGAAGAAGAAAAAGAAGAAAAAGAAGAAGAAAGAGAGGAAGTAGCGGCAAAGAAGAAGACATTTTGGGGGTCACTCAGAGCCCACAAGATTAAAAAGGGAGCCTTCCAGACAGATGTCTTGAGTCTGCTCTCTTCGCGGGTCCAGTGCACTGCTCGGGCTCCCTCAAGCACCAAACTGGAAGGGCTTGAACCTGGAAACATCTCCTGGAATCTTTCGTGTTTTTTGGAATTGGTGAATTACGTTTACATGTGAATAACTCAAGGCCAAAAAGATACTGTAATATTCTTCACAACCTTTGTCTTTGGATCAAGGTATAGTTATGTCATTATTTATTATTATTATTATTATTATTATTATTATTATTATTATTATTATTTCATTATTATTATTATTTATCTTCATTTTGTTTTGGGATGACATTTGGGATGAATAAATGTAAAAGCAAGATACTAAGGTATTGATCTATATATTTTTTTATGAGTGTGACACTGGGACAGGTAAAAAAAAATGCCCTCATTAAAAAGGCCCGGGCACGAGAAAACATTAGACGAAGGAAAAGAAAAAGGTTATGGACAAGGCAGAGATGAGGTAATGATACACAAAGGAAAGGACAGACTGCAAAAATGGTCAAAGTACGTTCATGTTACTATTCAATACTACTACTACTACTACTACTACTACTACTAATAATAATAATAATAATAATAATAATAATAATAATAATAATTGACTATTTCCTATGTCTTCTACTTTTGAATCTCTTATACGACTGCCATTCTTTTCTATGATAAAAGTCTTATATTCTCAATTAATAAAATTAAATATAAAACTTAAGTTTGTTTAATAAAAAATATCGCTCAATCCAAAATACAAAGAATATTTTCATATATTTTAAGATATGGAAGTTAGGTCAGTTTTAATAAATTTGGAACCTTAGCATTATGGAGGGTTCTTTTTGATGAAAAATGAACGATAATTCAAAGGATTTCTCTATCAAATTTCACATTTAAAAGAGCGAAGGAGATATTCTCTTAATCTCAGCTGGCTTTGAAAATACATTTATATGTTACTAATGTAACCTATGACGAAAAATGACAGGTTTTATATTTCTATAAAAAGACTTTTCAAATAACAATAGTATACAACAAAACCACTGGTCTATAACGAATTTAACGTTAAATTGAAGCCTACTAAAGTTTATGTTAATCTTGTGATTACCTCTGCATATATTCCTTCAGTCCAATACATTTGTAGGGAGAACAAAAAAATCGTAAAATACAGTTACACATATATGTAAGAGTATTTCTTTACTATACAACGAAGATGTATATCACAAGTGACCCACGTGTATGATTTAAAAACAAAGTTATAAATCCATCGAATCAAGAAAAAAAATAATTTAAACAAACGCTTTTATTTATTTTTAGCCATGAGATAAAAGGGTGTAAAGCAGCGAGGTACGGCCAACTGCCCCCAAGGGCAAATGCCCCTAGGACAATAACCCCTAACTCCTAATGCAATAGACAATAATTGCCCCCTTGATAACGTTAGAAGTGAAATACATCATACAATTAAGAAATAATTAATGAAAAAGTACAATGTACACTATATATTCTCTTACTTGGCTTGGTGGGTTAGCTTCGGTTAGGTAGGTCAGGTTAGTGACAATTTTCCTACTTCCAATCCTAGTATGGCTGTCTACCCTCATGGCAGAAGCTCCTTGCCCAATTGCCCTGTTACTGACCCAAGCAGTGTTGTGAAGGGGATTGTAACAGCGCTTTATAAGAGCTTTATCCCCAAGGAGCTAAGAGAGCGATTAGGGTCAATTAGCTTCTAGTGAATGGGTGTGCTTTGACTCAGCCACCCCCTTTAAAAGGGAATTGCGGCCATCATATACATACGTATACATCGCATACACACGTGTGAATTACCTACTAAGAAGAGTTTAATATTCGTCCCATAATAATACGAAAACAATAGACATCCTGTCAAGGAAGATACAAGATGAAAGACTGATTAATGCCTCACATCCGCTACATTTGTTGAAATCTCTCTGGTGAAAATGTTAAAATTAATTTGATATCTGAGGTAAATATAGCATTAAATATATATATTTTGTAATTAAGTTATGCTGATGAATTGAATAAGGCATTAATATGTTGAGTCTGATTGAGTTATTGTGATATAATGCTACTAATTTAAGTTTAAAACTAAGTTACATTTATTGTTTAATTTTGATTTGAGTATGATATAACGCTGATAAAGCCGGTAAAAACTAAAATATAGTGTTGAATCTGTCTTTGGTTAATATGACGTAATGCTGTTAAATTAAGTTAAAACTAGATTACGTATGGTATCAAATCTCGACTAATATATGGTTGATATAATCCTTGTAATTACGTTAAATCTTAAGTTAAATATAGTGATAAATCTGGTTTCGCTTATTGATGCAATGCTTGTAAACTTAGATAAATTCAGAGAGATCATTTACTGGCTGAAACGAAGTTGAGATAATTTGTCTGGTATAAAAAAACAAATAAAACGCTATAATACAATATGTAAAAAAGAAGCTTATAATCTTTGCTAATAAAACAAAACTGCAGAAATAAAATTCAAAAGAACCACCCAAATAGATTATTAATGTTCGTATCTTCTCAATCTTTTTCTTGTCCTAATTCATCATGAGAATAATTCTCTTTTCTTTTCCTATTTTATCAAGGTAATGGTACCTTCAGTGTCCTTATTTATCAAGGGAATGTTAATTTCCGTGTCCTAATTTGGTCAAGGTAATATTCATCTTGATCTCCAAATTTACTAAGGTAATATTCCATTCTCAGAGCTAATTCCTGATGGTACCATTCCCTTTTATTTACAATTAGGTCAATGTATAAATTCGTTTTCTTGTCTTAATTTTTCAAGGTAATATTATTTTTTTTCTTCCTAATTTTTCAAGGTAATATCATTTTTTCTCTCCCTAATTTTTCAAGGTAATATTATTTTTCTCCTTATTTTTCAAGGTAATATTATTTTTCTCCTCCTAATTTTTCAAGGTAATATTATTTTTTCTCTTGATAATTTTTCAAGGTAATATTACTTTTTTTCTCTTCCTAATTTTTCAAGGTAATATTATTTTTCTCCTAATTTTTCAAGGTAATATTTTTTCTCTTCCTAATTTGTCAAGGTAATATTATTTTTTTTCTCTTCCTAATTTTTCAAGGTAATATTATTTTTTCTCTCCTTAATTTGTCAAGGTAATATTCTATTCATGGTCTAAATAATCGCGATAACATTCCCCTTTTTGTTCCCTAATTTTTAAAGGTAATATTTCTTTACTTACTCTAAGTAATCACTACATGAGTTCTTTTCTCTTCCTAATATTTCAGAGTAATATTCCTCTCCTTGACCTAATTTTTGAAGGTAATATTCCATTCTTTGTGTTAATTCATCAAGCTAATATTAATTTTCTTTCCTACTTTGTAAAGGTAATATTACCTTCCTAAGTCCTAATTAATCACAATTACATTATTTTTCTTGTTCTAAGTTACTATGGTAATATTTTTGTCTTTTTCCAAATTCTTCAAGGCAATATTCCTTTCTGTTCTAAAATTTATATATATATTATTTCATTTCTTTATTCCAAATTTTTCAAGGCATTACTCTATTGACTCCAAAAATAGGTGAATTAACACGTATACCTGGGAACATTAATATTAAAAACGCGTAAATACATACATAACCTCTTATATCTATTATTCACATGTAATGCAAGATCAATGCTCTAAGAGGTCGGATATAATAATGATAATAATAATAATAATAATAATAATATAATAATAAACTGTAATCTCCCCTCAGAAGGCAAAATCATATACAGGACAATCTTAAAATTACCATAATCAATTCAATGTGGATTGCAATTGAGAGAGAGAGAGAGAGAGAGAGAGAGAGAGAGAGAGAGAGAGAGAGAGAGAGAGAGAGAGAGAGAGAGAGAGAGAGAACCTTCTCCATGGTCCCCTGTTCGAAAAAGATGACCAAAGGGGTGGATCTTGGGGCCTTGAAATCCCCCTTTATAGTTTCTTTCGGTAAAGAGTCAGCGCATACGCGGCGATTCTAGTAGGAAAACACCAAACAGAACCCTAGAATGAGTCCTATGACAAGGGGACTTACGGCCTTTGTACATAGTATATAGATAGACATAAAGTAAATTAAAGGCAACTTAGTCGGGGTTTTGCAGCCAATAATAGCTCCGTAAATATGGCGAACGGAAAAAGTCACAATAAAAAAATCACAATTTTGATTCTACGACAAAAATCACATATTACTTAAACACCATAAACAAAAATTAGAGCTCATGAAGAATTAAGACTTGAAAATTTCATAGGTCCTAATTCATCAGTTGGGGTAAAGTTGAGGTCCGTAATCTCCGCTTGGTCGCTATTGATAAAGGTCAAGCTCAAATTCTAACCTAACCTAACCTCTGATAAAATTCAGATCCCAAAAATTCAAGTAAGAAAAACCATTTTAAATATACTAATTGACAATACACGACATTTATGTACTAATAACGATCTATATACAAGGGCACAGCACAAATGGTCAAGTTAGGTTAGGTAAATTAGGTTAAGTACAGAGACTGAATTGCAATTTTTTTCTGTTATTTTTTCCCTGGATTCGTGAAGACAGCGTTTCGCTCCGACCCAAAAAAAAAGTCCAGGTTCAACTCCATTAAATAGTTTATATATTTTTCTCTTCCAAAGAAACACATGGGGGGGGGTTAAATAGGGGGTGTTTCACCTTCTCAAGCGCTGCTCATACCTGCTGTTAACTCGGTTGATTCCGTGAGCACACCTTTAAAAATATTTCAAGAGTTCGGATTTTGATAGAAAAATAAACACACTATGTAAAAGGAAATGTATAAGTATCGATGAATTGAAAAGAAAACGAAACCGACCCTGAGACGGGGAATTACTAGCTATGAGGTTCCTTCCCCTGAGCACTGTTAAGAAAACTGAAAACAGAAAGCGAAAAGGAATTATAATCAAAGAATCTATAACACAAACATACATCTGTTCTCAATATTTAAGCACATACATTCACTAATTAACAAATCAAACATTACAACTTCACAAACTATTAACCAATAACAAAGATTCGAAGCTGCTAAATAACTATCGAAAAAAGAAAAAGAAAAAAAAAACGGAAAAAACAATGATCTGGATCAAACTAGTTTCATCCGAGACAAAAAGTCCGTATATAATTTATCGTTACTAACATCGCAAGAAAACGATACTGGAATAATGATAAAGACATAAATAATCATTCATTAATATTATTCCATTTTTGCTTCGTTAATAACGTCTGTTCTGTATATCGTGGTATATACCACTGATAAATAATTCATAAGCTCAACTTCTTGTTTATTACAATGTAATGGCGAAATTTGGGAGAGTTGTGTGATGCAAGTCATTATTATTATTTATTATTATTATTATTATTATTATTATTACTCCTTACATGTCCCAACTTCGAATCCCGACAGGAGGAGGTAAAAGTTTGATATCATTAACATGTGTGACTATATTATAATGTTCTGTTATTATTATTATTATTATTATTATTATTAGTCAATACTACATTGTTACATACTAGTATGCCTCGGGTTACTAAAAAAAAAAAATCGGGAATCTCTCCATCCTTTTATATATAATACTTGTTTAACTTCATATTCGCAAGTCAGGTATACTTTTCTTTTATGATTGGACACCAGGACGGGCCAAATATAAATAAATAAATCTGCCCTCATCGGGTCAGAGGTCGAAGAAACCTAAAAGTAAAGATAAAAAGAGATGGAGGTGTTGTGACTTGTCAGATATAAAGGGATAATAAGAGATGTGTAACGAATATCCAAGAATATTTGGGGATGTAGGTACAGAAAAAAAGGACCGTAACTGAAGTAAGACTTAACATCGAACTGCCCTGGACAGTCCTGTTTTAAGTCCAAAAAGCCTTCTGCTGTAGTATACTGCCCTCATGACAGCCATATCTGGTGAAATATATTAGTACTTCGGACCTCAATTATTGGATGGTGTTCTGTAATGCAGTCACAACAGAACTGAATATGGCCAATAGGCACCATATCGCCTCTATACCCAAGCTCGAAGCTTGCCTTCAATCCTGAGCTGCCATAGGGGCTATTCATTTATGCCTATCAAAGGAGTAAAATAGAACTACGCATTTATAGGCTGGTTAACTGGAGCTAGAAAAATAAAACCAGTATAGACCCGAGAGAGCGATCAACCCTTATTCACTCTCACCTATATAGACACACCTTAGCAAGATGGTCTAGCCCTCTCTTTTCATATCTCTCTATATCTTTTTCGTGCTCCCCCCCCCCCCAAAGCCATCTCATCCTATTGCCCCCCCCCCTCTCCAGTGATGACACCCTAAATAGGGCAAAGACAGTTCAATCGAAGCCGTCTCTAATCCTCCCCCTCCTTTCCTATCCCAATTATTGTCGTCAGAAGACGAGAGAGAGGCAGAGTGCTAGAGTGCCTGTTCCAACAGCCCTTCCATAAGTTGTTTATACATATATAGGTTGAATAACTGAGAGGGGGGGAGGCAAGCCAGAACCAGGGCACCGCAGACCTCTAGATGCAATATGGCGTTTTGTTTTGACCTAATATGGCAAACTCTTCCCATCTACGGCTCTCCTGAAGTAATATCTTCTTGTGAGGATCTTCTTAGATTCTCGGATAATGTTAGGAACAAGACCAACTTAGACAGGGTTTGAACTAGCTGAAAGCAGTTGTAAATATTATTCTAAACAGATCGTCATGTTACTAGGACACATATTATAATTAGCACATTAAGATTTAATAACTATTATTATTATTATTATTATTATTATTATTATTATTTATGAATATTAATGTAAGCCTTTTTCAAGCCAAACCTCTTTTCCTTTTCCATAGGTAATATCATTATAATGTCCTCCGCTTTAAATATATATGCGTGTATGTAGATATTTCCACACAAATATTATATATATATATATATATATATATATATATATATATATATATATATATATATATATATATATATATATATATATATATATATATATATATGCACAATATACAGGAATATGTGATTACCTAATTGTGTTTACGGGAAAGAGCCCAAAGCTCGCATCTTCCCGTCTCCTGAACGGTTCCATTTTATACTTAGTGATACTTATTATACCTGTCCTTAAAACTATGGATTTAGATAGCATTAACTACCTCCTCGCTTAGCCAATTCCAATTATCAACTACTCTTACACTGAAAAAGTATTTTCTTACATCCTGCAAAGAAGTTTTCCTACGAAGCTTCAAACTATGACCTCTAGTTCTAGAGCCTGCCATATCAAAATATCGATCCCTATCCACTCTATAATAACCATGAAGGAATTTAAAGACTGTCACCATATCCCCCCTCAATCTTCCAGCTTCGAGTGATGGTAAGTCTAATTCCCTCAGCCTCTCATCATGTGAACAGGATGGCATGAAGTAGGCATCACAGGTGTATACAGTTTCCTAGTGTATTATTTAATGAAACAAACTGCGCAACAAATAAATTAAAATCACACTTTTACTTTAAATTCAAAAGAATCCGACACCTGACCACCAATCAAAAACTCATGAGAGCAAGCGATAAATATCTCACAGTAATTAGGCCCATATGCCTAAAAAAACTTGAAAGAAATGCTAGTATTAATTATTCATATAAAATACACGTTCATAAAACAAAAAGAATACGGTATTCATAACGAAAGACCTAATCACAATGAAAACAAAAGTTTTTTATTTACAATGGATTGATGTATGAGGTTTAAATTCTCTTTCTTCAGCAGAAGCATCTCTTTCTCTCTCCTGCTTGATTTTTTTCAAATGTCAGAACTTTTATTGTTACTATTCCATCATTGACCCAGCACAGTCTAATGGTGTACTCATCCATTGGTCATAGTAGCAACCAGATGCTGTATAAAAGGATATACAGGTAATCTCAAAGTACGAAACATCTACACCCCTGACACCAAAATTAGGTACAGTAACAGAAAAGAATCTCAATTGGCAAAGTAACCATCATATCCTTGAAACAGTGAAACAGGCGTCAGGTCAAACATGTAAAGAAGTTTAAACTCAAGCAATCAAGTCCTGACGCCAACAATATGTAACAAATGACAGCACTGTAAGTTAAGTAAAAATCAAATAATTAATAGTCCTTTATATGACTAGGCACACAAATATTCCCAAACCAGAGTGCAGACACAGCTGAGGAAGATAAGTTTCCAAAATAATGCTTCAATTATGATTTCATTCACCATGGGTAGTCAGTACTCCAAACCAAACAACTGTCAAAAGGAGAAAGAGATATTATTTGTAATGCTAGTGAGTTTATTCAACTGAGCAGAAAAGATTTGTAGTTGCTATTATCCAAAGCACACACCACACGAAGTTATGAACTTCCAAAGTTATCAGAACTCTTCTTGATTCTTTTCACAAAGAAACACAAGATGGACTCAGAGGGACCAGATAAGGAAAGCATCCGTCATTTTTCTATCAGCCTTGTCGACTCCGAGACTCAGCAACAAGAAGATACAGAAATGACAACTTCCAGTTCCAGTACAGCAGCAAATCTACCCCCATTTCCAGGTAATAATGTGCTTCTTTTTATGAATTTTCCCTATATAGCTGTGTTTTATTGACTTCAATGCTATATTTAAAAGCCTATTTTTACAAACCACTTTCCATTTACACAATCACAGGCTACACAGAAGAAAAAAACGGCACCCTAGGACCCTCTTCGCCCCTGCAGGCTGAGCCATCGAGTAACCAAGGATCGTTATCTTATTCCACATTTCGTTCCTTCCGTCGGCTGACCCGCGAAGCTCTTCCGAGACTGGATCACTACCGTAATTTGGCGTCTATTGTCAAGAACCCAGGAAGTAGACAGAGACCTACTATTGATGACCTTCTAAAACCAGCGCAAGATAAGGTAAAGTGAGATAGGTATTGTAAGGAAAACACTGAGAGATTCAAGACAAAGAGTATACAGTATTCACAGGTAAGGTGGTGTGCTTCAGGTATAATCCATATCAAAAGAGAATGTTTAAAGGTAAGATAGCATACTCGTGAGATAGTCTTTATCAGGTAGAAAGTATGAAGTACAAGGTGCATAACTCACAGGCAAAGAGGAGTGCTCCTGAAGAGGTCCTTTCCAGGACAAGTACATAATTCAAAGGTAAGGTGGTGTAATCCTGGAATCATATATTACGAAAGAATGATGAGAGATGTACAATATAAAAGTACACTGGAAACTCACAGGTAAAGTGACATGCTTCTAGTATGCATTTTTTTAGGATATAATGCATAATGTATAGGTAAAATGATTTACTCCTGGAATGAAACGTTTTCAGTAATGATTTGAGATACAATTCAAAGTAGAACTGTCCCTCATCTCACATAGTCAAGTGGTTCCACCACTCCATGCTTAAGTCAAAATCGTATATGTCAAATACCCTTATGTATCAGTGGTTTTGCGATTTTCAGGATCTATCAGAGACCAACAAAATCTAATACTGTTCCGATTCAGTTTGTGCTCCTAGTATCGTTGTTTTCACGAAAGAAATGTAAGGGATACAGGATACAAAGCATAATGAACAGGTAAAATGATTTACTCCTGGACTGAAACGTTTTCAGGAATGATTTGTGATACAAATCAAAGTAGAAATGTCCCTCATCTCATGTAGTCAACTGGTTCCACCACTCCAAGCTTAGGTCAAAAATCGTATACAGTACATCAAAAACCCTTATGTATCCATGGTTTTGAGATTTTCAGGAGCTATCAGACACTAACAAAATCTGATACTACTCCAATTCAGTTTGTGCCAAAAACTTAATTGGCTATTTTTATTTGTAGCAAATGCTGGTGCCAGATGAAGAAAAAGCATATGATTCAAGTAACCTAGACAACAAATTTGGCTGGGTCAGAGGAGTGTTAGTTCGCTGTCTGCTCAATATTTGGGGTGTCATACTTTTTATTCGACTGTCATGGATGGTTGGACAAGCCGGAATATGTAAGTCCAAACTATATTGTGGTCATCTCTCTTTGAAAAGCTCTGATAAAAGGATATCATGAGCTTAGAAACTTTTCATAATCCTAGTTTAAAGAAAAAATTCTTAAGGAGCCTGATATCAACTCGCAAACGAATTTCAAAGGCAAATACTTATAGTTAATATTTAATTGGATTATATGTGATATTCCGTAGAATTCCTTTATCAATATCAATAAACCATATGAGCCATTTTGTATAATTCACTCATCAGCTTTCTTTTTTTCACAGTGGAGGCTATAGGAATTATCACCTGTTGCAACATTGTTACCACAGTCACAACCCTATCCATGTCGGCAATTTCAACCAATGGACAAATAAAAGGAGGTAAAGCAATGGAAAGATAAGTTGGATACTATTATCATTAGGAGTTCCCAATTTTTTTATATTATAACAGAAACAGTAACAAATCTTTCAGTGCCACAGTTACTAAAAGTTTAAAATCGGAAGGTAATATGCAGTCTCATCACGGAGTTCCAAAATTTTCTTTCCAATTCACAGGGGGCACCTACTATATGATCAGCCGTTCTCTAGGGCCTGAATTTGGAGGTGCAATAGGACTGATATTTGCTTTTGCCAATGCTATAGCATGTTCCATGCACATTGTGGGATTTTGCGAGTCCATGAATGATCTCTTGAAGAGCCAAGGGGTCATGATCTTCGACGGAGCTCTCAACGACATTCGACTCATCTCCTGCATAACTCTGGTGTTTCTGGTTGGCATATGTATTGTTGGCATGGAGTGGGAAGCCAGGGTAAGGCAAATCCAACCTCAATTATTATTTTTGTAAATACTAAAAGTTGTTAATTATGTTGAAACAAAACGTTTATGTTCTTATATTTACTTCATAAGAAAGAAGTTTTTCATACATTTCTTGACGAATGTAATCCCCCAAGTCAAGATCTATTTTACTTTTAACTGACTATAGAGAATATTTTAATATACAATACTTAATAAAGTTCTCAAGCATAATAAATTCATTTCTAGCCTACAACACATTTTCATTTCTTATGTTTTATATTACTAATAAATATTCTTCCTTTCTATACATCAGGCCCAAGTTGTCCTGCTATTAGTTTTATTAACTGCCATGATCGCTTTCGTCATTGGTGCCTTCATAGGTCCACTTAATGATGAGGAAATAGCCAAAGGATTTGTTGGAGTAAATAGTAAGTAACAGTGCAAAACATAATGTTCATGCACAGTTATATCTAAAACATAATGCAACTTCAAACTAATTTTTGTCCTGTATATTGTTGGGCAGACATAGACGCTGTCTGAGATGTGACTAAGTCTTTCCTTCAGGCACTTTCTATTTTCTTTTCTCACGGTACTTTATATTTTAAAAAATCTATATTCTCCAAAGGTACTGTCTTCTACGATAATCTGTATTCGGACTACCGAGTCGATGCTACAGGGAAACAACAAGATTTCTTTGGGGTTTTTAGCGTTTTCTTCCCTGCTTGCACTGGTATTCTAGCCGGTGCAAATATTTCTGGTGATCTGAAGGTGGGTCAAGAGAGTATCATCAGTAACATGAATATAACACTTTGCAATTTTTCTAAATAACTATTAATATCACCTACCACTTAACAAAATCTCTATACACAAGCCAAATTGAAGGTCTGGTTCACTCTAACTTTTTCAAGCTATGTTTTTAAAATAATATAATCACTCATTCCTTCAGGATCCATCTGCAGCCATTCCAAAAGGCACTCTACTTGCCATTGCTGCCACTTATTTGTCGTACATTATCTTTGTACTCATATGTGGAGCAGCGACTGTACGAGACGCAACAGGTATCGTAGACACTGTGTTTAATGGAAGCTTTACTAACTGTACCGGCATAAAATGTGATTATGGTCTGCAAAACAGTGTACAGGTAAACTTTATATAATTTTTCCTAATAACTAAAATATGATTGCTTTAGTATTTGCAAATATTAATGTGACGACTTTTTTTCTTTCAATTCTATGGAAATTTCAAAAAATAATAAATTTCATCGTAGTTTTAGTTTCTAAATGCAATGTAAATTAGACTTTACATACAGTCTAGTGATACTAATTTCGTTTCTACCAATAACAACGTTCTTAATAGCTTTTACATCTAATGATAACCAAGTCGTTAAATTGGATACATAGATATTGTGGTCTGATAGTAATTTTTAACATTCATTAAGGATTGATAAGTCCTGGGTGTCCTCTCTACAATATTTCTGTGGCTATATCATCCAAAATGACCGAACTGGCTGTTTTTCATAAAATTTTTATGGCTTTTCATAGAAGTTTATTAACAATTCTTTTACTCTCTTTCTTACAAGGTCATGGAACTAATGTCAGTGTTTGGCCCGCTCATTTACGCCGGATGCTTTGCAGCCTCTCTCTCCTCAGCATTAGCAACACTTGTTTCTGCACCCAAAGTATTTCAGGTAACAGATACCACCTTAACATACACTCATGTTACAGACATCATATATTTCGCATATACAGCCATTATGTATATATATATATCTCCAAAATAGTCTCTGTATAACCATGAAGTAATTACAGTAAAAAGCATTCACACAGCTTCCAAATGTATATGGCACATTTATTTTCACTAATAACTATATCTAAAATCCAAGGCCTTAGGCCGAGATTACCTATTCCCAAAAATCGAATGGTTTGCCAAAGGCTACGGAAAGACCGAAGAACCATACCGCGCATACGTGCTAGCAGCAGGCATCGTTGTTATCTTTAATCTAGTAGGTGAGCAAAGTAATAAATGCCTTCTTGATACACAATGCTAATTAAAAGTAATTCATAATAAAATTGAATAGGACTTAATCCACACATCATTGCCATTTGCAGCGCGACTCGACTCCATCGCACCAATTATTACCAACTTCTTCATGGCCACCTATGCTCTGGTGAACTTTTCTACTTTCCATGCTTCCCTTCAGAAAAATCCTGGGTGGCGGCCAACCTTCAAGGTAAACAATGATCAACGCTGTAACAATCAGCTTATTATCAACCAGTTTGTGACTACACTGTTTCCATTTGTGATAACTATTTAAAATGTAACCCTTTGCTTGTGATGAAAATTCATCTAAGTGACTGAGCACTTATGAGAGTATTAATATGTTATTTTATTTCCGCAGTATTACCATCCTCTGCTGAGTTTGTTTGGCGGATTACTGTCCACAGCCATCATGTTTATGATTCAGTGGTGGACGGCTCTAATAACCTTTGTTATAGTCCTCCTGCTCTACGTAATTGTCTACTACAGAAAGCCTGGTAAGCCTATGGATTCTATAACAGAAATATATAGTCTCCCTAATATTAAATAAAATACTTTCTACATAAATCCACTTCTTAAAACAATGTTCATGAAATATAACTTGGAGCTACGTCACTAGTACAGTATTGCATTTGAAGCCTTGACGTGTGAAATTTTAAATATATGTAGAACTGATGAATATAAATTCTTGTTTTATTTCAATGAGATCCCTCCATTCCTGTCTGTTTTCTTGCCGAAAGACATCTGACAGAAAAAAATGAGTCTATGTGGGCATTAATAAAGGTCTGCTTCATCGCTTGTTACACTTGTGACCACCCTAAATGATAATTCCGAAGCTCAAATAATGTTAATTCACATCAACTTAATACAAGTTTTTTTCCTTAGATGTAAATTGGGGTTCTTCGCCACAAGCTCAAACATTCACAATTGCTTTAAATTCTGTGGCTACACTGAGCACTGTAGAAGATCACGTTAAAAACTATCGGCCTTCTGTTTTGGTCCTAAGTGGCGCGCCACATTCGAGGCCACCGCTGCTTCACTTCGCAAATTCCATCACCAAAAACATGTCTCTGCTGGTGACGGGACAGTGGATGACTGTAAGTGAAGAATAATAATTCTAGTGATTAAAACTCTCTAAACTTTTGAAACTCTGACGACATCAACTGAAACACAGTCAAAAAACCCACATATTCTCTAAATATATTTTCAAACAGGATATACAACACAAACGGACACGCACCCAAATTACCCAAGAGGCAAACAAATGGCTATCAAGGCATAAAATTCGAGCATTCTATGCGCTGACAGATGGACTCCCAGTAGAGAAGGCAGCCAGAGTACTCATGACTAATGTAGGATTGGGAAGACTTCAGCCAAACATGGTCCTTATGGGCTACAAAGCTGACTGGCAAACTGCTCCATACACGGATATTTACGCTTATTTTAAAATCATACAGTGAGTCCAGCTGGAAGTAAAGTATGTACTTTATGATGTAATAGATCACAATGTCTTGACTGAATCATGAAGATAAACTGTCCATAATGATGTCAAAGTCTGTTACCACAAGAACCCTCATCGCAACTCTCCAAAAAAGAATTAGGCCTAATCCCATCAAAGTACTTTGCAATAGACATAACTGAAAGAATTGTTATTATTATTATTGTTGTTATTAATATTATTATTATTATCATTACAGTAATGCATTTGACGTGCATTTAGCAGTTGGTGTCCTGAGAGTGGAAGGTGGTTTGGATTACTCTTCTGTGGTTGAAGGATTGCACACAATTTCTGAATCTACAAACACTGAAGCCTCCTCAAACAGTAATGCATCATCAACCAATGGAAATATAGAGGTTAATCCAACAGCACCTGCAGCTGATCAAGGTAAGTACATTATCTACATAGAAAAGAGATAAAGTAAGTAAAATTACTAATTTATGAGCTCTCAAGAAAGATAAAGCAAAAGGAAAAGAAAATTTTTCGAATAACCAAATTAAGTGCAAAATTAATAATTGAAGTAGCTTTTGAAAAACAAATTCAGTGCATTATTCCTGTAGTATCATACAATGATCAATGTGTTTTTCCAATAAACATAATATTATATTTTTTTTCATTACTTATATTCTAAGAATCATACCAACACACCACACCAAAAACAAACGTAGCTAGCGGCAAAGAGAATTCATCAGGGTTTGGCTTAGGAACGATACTGGGAAAGAAAAAGAAGATGCAAGAATATCAAAATAAGGAAGGGGAACACACCTCTCCTCAACTTATAGATGCCATGCTGAGATTCACCAGAAAACAGCCTAAAGGAACGATTGATGTGTGGTGGCTCTACGATGATGGAGGTGAGTTCAGCTAAAATGTCTCCAACATAACTACAAAGAATAGCTTAAAGACGTACAAACGATATGTATGGTATCTAAAATCTTGAAGCTCCTCTTGTAGGAGAAGGGCAAAATTTCTTCCTCTATGTTCCCTTGCGTGTAATAAAAGTCTACTAAATGAGGCACAGCAAAGGAGCTGGGATTCCCCTATTATATTTTCTTCCCACAAAGAGTCAAAGTAATTTGCTTAGACTCAGTACCCCCCTTATATGGAGGAATGGTAAAAAATGGCCAAACTTGAATACTGTACATCGCTTACATAACGTGTATGCAGTAAAGCGCTGCCTAACGATGGAGTTTTGTTCCAAAAAGGCAGAGATTAAGTGATTGGAACATTGAGTGAACATTATAATTAAAAAATAACTATAGTTGTACTGTATACTGTATTCTGCAACATTAATGAAATGTCCAGAAACTTTATACATTATATATTGTTTAAATAGTTTGTATTCATTAATATCATCTGAGTTTTTCCTACAACGGCAGAGGTCAGGTGCCTTGGATGTTGGGGAACATCATATGTAAAAAGAAAAGCTACATCTTTACTGAATACTGAACACTGTACCTACTTTTACTGCCTAAATTACCAAAAAATGTACAACATTGGATTTAAAAAAATACTTCAAATAATAATAATAATAATAATAATAATAATAAAAATAATAATAATAATAATAATAATGGCTATTATAATAATCAGTCAATGAAATTAAACAGATAGGTGAACAGATGTTGGCCAAAATGACATGAAGTAATGCACGTCTGTAAAATACATATCAGTAGTCATGATGAATGGATATGTAACCAGCCAAGAGGTGAAGAAGCTTACCATATTCTCTTATCATTTCAGGTTTGACACTACTATTACCATACATTCTGACAACGCGATCTAACTGGTCACAATGTACTCTTAGAATCTTCTTCCTGGCCAATAAGAAGGTAAGGATTACTCTATAGATATGGAATAAATGTGGTATGTCTTGTAACATGGTGAACGCTTCTTCTTTGGCTCGGCAACCCCCTTACAGGTGGGAATGGAGCCACTGTATATATATATATATATATATATATATATATATATATATATATATATATATATATATATATATATATATATATATATATATATATATATATATATATATATATATATATATATATCATGTTTTCTATTGCAAAACTTTTAATTTAGAATAGCTCTTCCAAAAGAGTAATACATTTGTTATAATAATATTCCACTAGATGACAAACACATGCCAAATGTCTATTACAAATACTGTATAAAAGTGAACGCTTTTCTTAAAGAATAAATCTCCAGGTATCTCTTAACTATCCTTTAACTATCTTTCAGAATACAGCACTGTGAAAATATACAACCAAACACTTACAAATGTAATTATTCTCATCTCAATGACAAAATATGAGATTCTCTAAAGAATTAATAATAAAAAATCAGCCTACTATATAGCATTTTTATTGCTTTATTTTCTCCAAAGGATGATCTAGCATCAGAGCACAGACGTATGGCCGAGCTGCTTTGCAAATTTCGAATTGATTTCAGTGACGTAGTTATGGTTCCAGACGTACTCCAGAGACCAAGGGAAGAGTCTGTTAAAGATTTCAACAATATCATAAGTCAATTCATGGCAGAGGACAGTGATGGTAAGGAAGTTGAGCCCAAACTCTTGCAACATTGAAACGTGCTTCTGGATAATGGACTTGAAGCATCCACAACAATATGAAAATTACATTTAAGCCGTTATCAGATAAGAAAAAATAATAAATAAAATTTAAAGTAACTTTTAAAGCTGTCATTGGTGACTGATACAGATATTTCAATATAAGAATAGTTGCTGTCGTTGGCTTTTCCAAAACTGCCAAGCTGAACATCCCTAAGTCCCAGCTGATACCTGGTTTTCCCACAGAGCTCACAAGGAGTGTACGTCATGTTGCTTGCGTTTGTGGTTGTGATGTGTTATGTATGCTGCTGCTATTATTACATATAGTATATATGAAAGATATTGAAATATTATTACCATATGCCATACCTTAACACAAATCTATAACTTAAACTTAAGAGACATAAATAAAGCTCATATTAAACAAATATGTTCAGTAATTAAATATAGAAATTAATTTTAATCTGAATTTCTTTTCAGAAGGAATAACTGAAGCAGAACTACTGGCATTAAAAGACAAAACGTGTCGACATATCCGTCTCCGGGAACTGCTTTTAGAACATTCCAGGAATGCTTCACTGATTGTCATGTGAGTTACAGTTGCTTACTGAGGTTTCATGAATAGGGGGTCCTCGTTTTACGTCAGGGTCCAGTTCCTGACAGCTGACTTAACCCGAATTTTGACTTAAGTCCGAAAACACCTAAATTCGAACTTGGTTCCCCATCAGTGTTAAAAATAAATACCCTAAAACAAAGAAAAACAATCTAAGTTTTTCATCAAAGACAAAAATAGTAAATCTAAACTTACCAGTATTGCTTACTTTTACTTGTGTACTCTGAAACATAAAAAGAGTAAAAGTACATTACAGTACCGTACAGTATACAGTACAATAGTGCTTACCTTTACCCGTGTGGTCAGCCAGCACACTGGAAGGGGCATTGCAAGGGACGATAACTCCCCCTCCCTAATTATTTCTGCTAACACATTGGGACACTCTTTTGCTGCGTTCTCACCACCACTAGCGGCTTCACCTTGCACATTTCGGTTATGTATATTTAGCATGACTCTTGAAACAATTAAACCTACCCCTACTGGCCACAAACTCTTTACTTTCACTCCCTTCCCCCTTTTCTCTTTACAAGGCATCAAACAATATTTTAGATCATAAGGTGACTACGGTGCTTAGTAATCACAGTGGACATCAGAGGAGTAGAACTTTTTACATGTTCACAGATGCAATCTTAATCTTTAATGATCGTCCCCACGAGCATACGGGCTAATCCGAATGCACAGGGAATGTTCGTAATATAAACAAAGTACTTTCTCCCTTTTCCAAGCCTTTTACTATTTCAACATTTACTTCCATGTTGATGGCTTTTCATTTCTTCGTAGCACTGCCATCAAAACTATCACCACTATGCTTGGGAGGCATTAGTAATGTCAATAATGAGCAAAAACGAGCAAATCCAACGAGAGAGCAGATAAACATGAGAAGCACTATGGCAGGCGAGATGAAACTGAGCAGTGGTTCTTCTTCCTCTTCTAATGCCGCATGACACCGTATTCTTTCACAATGGTCATCAAACTACTTCGCATAAAATTGTATTTGCGGCTCTATGTTTGGTAATTTTGTAAATAAATTTAATATAATCCTTCACTACAACCAAATACATAAATAAATAAATAAATAAAGCCATTAACTTGATATATATGTATACAGCTGTGCTGCTAGTTGTGCATCCCTAAACCGCACTCAAAAACTGTTCAGCTTGTGCGGTTTGAATTTACCGCACTAGTATATAAAAAACTTTATTTATTAATTATATTTTGGCCTCTGACGTATTGGTGGAACATTGTAACTCGGAATGATGCAAAACGGGGACTCCCTGTATAGGGTTTAATTCCATAAACATGTAAGGAAGTGAGAGAAAACTTACCGAAGAGATTAGAAAGACAAATGACAGCCAAATGTCTCATTCAGCACAAGATAATAGATATATCTCTATAAGTATACACAAGAGCCATATTCCCCCTTATAAGGGGATGGCTGTGTCAAAGCAAAAACCATGAAACTTTGGGGAAGAAAATAGAGGAGGGGATCCCCAGTTCCCTCGCCCGCCCAATTTAGTCGTCTTATACAACACATAGGGTATAACATGGTAATAACCTACAGGAATTCTTTAGATATGAAGTCATTAAAGAATTAAAAAACTACAATCAGTATTCACAAAAGCAGAAGAAGAAGAGTTGAGTTACATGAGTCAAAAGACATCTAAGAGAGTGAGAGGTACACGAGAAGTAGTTTCAACAGGAACAATGCGACATACAACTTAATCCTGTATGTTGTCAGTCAACAACACCAAGCCCACATGATAAGAACAGAATTAACCAGGGAAACCTAAGGCCTGGGTTTGAAATTTGCCAAGGCATGGGCTATGGGCTTTGTCTTGTTCACCCATTAAACACACATTTGAATGACAAGAGTAAATGAGTATGATTTGCAAGATGATAATAAGCAATATCTTTCCTATAGTATCATTAATGTTCCTTAAATTCTTGTAGTCACCCTGCTCACTCATGCACGAGAAGGCATTATGTATGCACTAAGGTGAAGTGCTCTCTTTATATTAATGATTCGGCTTATGTTTTACAGGACCCTGCCCATGCCCGTGCTTGGAACAGTATCTGCACCTTTATACATGGCTTGGCTGGAGACTCTTACGAAAGAAATGCCACCTTTCCTCTTGTTAAGAGGAAATCAGTCATCTGTACTCACATTCTACTCTTGAAACTCTAAGAACACTTACTGGAATTTTCAATGCAAAATTTATATGATATTTGTTTTCCGAAGGAATCTTTATTTTATCTTATTTATAGTTTTGCATATTTCACTATGTGAAGTGATAGAGACAGACTTCCTATGTATCTGACATTCCCTGGTTCCTTTTTATTAAAATATATATAGAATGGCTATAAATTCTATGGCAAAATATGGCAATTCATAATAAAATTGTCCTTCTTCTACGATAACCCAACTCTCACGTTGCAAAAGATATAATATTATAATAAGTGAATAAATATATACACAAACAATATATATGGTGAGTAATCACTACCTCAGTGATTTAAAAGTTGTAACTTTATGGAAAACACATTAACATTAAATTAATAGACTGAAAACAAAAATTTAAATGTATATAGTTCTGAAAATGAAATATATATAATAAATTAGCGATGAAAACTTTACATTGTTATTCCCAATATATGATATTAAACTTATACTAATAAAAAAAAAATAGGAAAAGAATTTGATAACAATATTGTGGTGTACTGTAGATGTATTCTGTCACAAACATTTCATCTTGATGAATATACTGTGAAAAGCCCATATATATATATATATATATATATATATATATATATATATATATATATATATATATATATATATATATATATATATATATATATATATATATATATATATATATATATATATATATATATATATATATATATATATATATATATATATATATATAGAGAGAGAGAGAGAGAGAGAGAGAGAGAAAATGCACTAAGCTTCTCTTTTGAAGAAAAAATGACTGAAGCATTTTAATGTATTACCTATCAATTACTTCATCTCCTTAAGAAATAACAGTGACAAAAGTATAGTTGACAATATCTGCATTATGATTGAGGCATAAACACATACAAGAAAGTATACAAAGGATGTCTTTCAATATGTCAAACCACTCTGCAGAAGTCGTTCGTTCGTTGTAAATATCAACCCAAGAGGGTGACCGGGCCTTGGTGGCCCCGCCGGAGCAGAAATCACTAAGAACATAATAATGGTTATGATAGAGTGGATAGGGATCGATATTTTGATATGGCTGGCTCTAGAACTAGAGGTCATAGTTTGAAGCTTCGTAAGAAAACTTCTTTGCAGGATGTAAGAAAATACTTTTTCAGTGTAAGAGTAGTGATAATTGGAATTGGCTAAGCGAGGAGGTAGTTAATCCATAGTTTTAAGGACAGGTATGATAAGTATCACTAATATAAAATGGAACCGATCAGGAGACGGGAAGATACGAGCTTTGGGCTCTTTCCCGTAAACACAATTAGGTAATCACAACTCTGGTGCCTAAATATCCATGATGAAAAATCCATAATAATACATACATATACCTTGGCTGTTTCCCCCTTTAATTGGGGGGTAGCCGTAATAATAAATATTATTAATAAACTAATAAATTTTCTTTGCAGTCACCCAAGCCCCCCGACAAGATAGTTTATTGTTCCTGCACCCCTGGTGGGGGCTGGAAAACCTCTAGCCCTGTGAGAGACAATAAAAGGTTCTCACAGAGATCAGTAACCACCCAAAATTTCCTATTGGGCACGCTGTTGTCAGTATTTACCTTGCAGGTGATTCAGAACTTTGAGCTTTTCTGCTTTAGGGGAATAAAATTCTTGATTTAAAAATAAATATATTTGAAAATTAACTACCGAACCCACTGTGAAAAATACTTTGTTGCAATAATAATAATAATGTACCCTTCATGAAAGCTTATTTATTCTAGACCCTAACACAGCCGGTAAAACTTCACTTTGATGAAACAAATAGCTCTTTATCACTGTATTAACTAGACACAATCTATCGCCCTTGAAAAATATATTGATAATAAGCCAAATTCTTCCAGACGAGGAAACTAAGCTTTTTACCTAAATATGCATAATTCTCTAAAGAAAATAGAAAAAGCATTCAGGAAAATACGTTCGTACCACTCATACTCTTAAATAATATCACAAGGCAAATATTATTACTTGAAGCCTTTATTTTAGATATCAAGAGGCCATGATAATTGAAGTAATAATACAAATCAGGTTATGTCAAAATAACTATAATGACTAAAAAACAAAATATCAATTATCAACTTATTTCTTAATACCTAGACAAATCTAACAAAACAAACCAAACCGAAGCAAACCTAACCTAATATATATTCAATGAGAAGTTTTCCTAACTTGGGATGTAAAAGTAATCACCTTTCATGCATCTTATTAGTATTAATAAGAGGTAACAAATTGCCTGATTTTTCTAATATTGTTACAATATTTATATTCCTTTCCTGCAAAAGAATCACTGCCTCTTTATGTTATCTCATTTTTGGGAGAAAGAGTTCAATGCCATGGAAAAATAATACCTTACCTCATGAAGACGTATCTGATACATCGATATACAAGTAATGAGACACTAATTATCATATTTCTTTACTACAGACTTGTTACTGTGTTCTTATATTGCATTC
The DNA here is from genome assembly GCA_037179515.1 of Halocaridina rubra. NCBI lineage: Eukaryota > Metazoa > Arthropoda > Malacostraca > Decapoda > Atyidae > Halocaridina > Halocaridina rubra. Next base: position 44,800 of record JAXCGZ010017063.1, on the reverse strand, counting down.
GATTTGGGTAACAGAGTTTAGATTAATCGAAAAATACACTTAATTTTATAAAATTCCCACAAGTTAAATGTAGCACTCGTAATTCACAAGGGAAGAAAACTACACGTGGTTGAATCTTCCTGAATGTAAACAAACAGACGACACCGGCGAAATTAATTATTATTATTTCTTTAAAGTTAATTTAAATGTCTGTGAATAAAGTTTAGTATATAAAATTAAAATAATAATAATAATAATCGTTTCTTGTATCACTATTAGTCCGCATTGTGGAGTAGACAGTGTGGGGGATTAAAGCTGAATGCCCTCCCCAACATCCCCACAGAGGGCTCGATTGCGGGTATGTCAGCTCCGAAGTAGAGCATAATAATAATAATAATAATAATAATAATAATAATAATAATAATAATAATAATAATAATAATAATAATTGCGATAAAAGATAATTTACTCAAAATAATAATAATTATAATAATAATAATAATAATAATAATAATAATAATAATAATAATAATAATAATAATAATGCAGTAGAGACACAGGAATAAAATTCTAGAAAAAAAAAATTATCCCAATTTTCATTTATGCCTGCAGTTTATGAAGTTTTGACAAGTTAAAAATTCTTATCAAAGATTTTAATTTAAAAAAGTTTCTAATCCTTGAAGAGAGTTCAAAGATGCTTTGCTATAATTGGACAGATATAAATCCTCAGTAGTAACTGGTCGTTAAGTTGCCAAAAACCATACTTCACCTTGTTGTTCCGGATTTTGTTATCCTTGTTTTAAACAGTGGTTCACTTAACTTTGAAAAAGGCTTGACTGTCCCTATTCTGCTAGCAGAATGTATTCAGTGAGGATGTTGCCTTTTAGTCTCGTGTATCTTGGCTTATTTTCTTTAAAAGTTACTTTATTTTTAACAGTGATAATAGGTGCTGTGCACGCTAATTATAAACCCTGTCTGGATTATCAAAAATGTGTGCCAAAGATACAGTGTAAATGGAAAGGTAAGTTTTTAAGCGCTGGATATTGGTATATTAAGGTTGGCACATAAACATTAACGTTTTATCTACTTAATGCTTCAAAATCACAATTTCTCTATCCTTAAGTAAAGTTAGATGTCGAGCAGTATGGCTGGTCAAGAATTTTTTTCTTAAATCAAGCAATACTAGGATATATTACACAACTTGGGTGACTTCTGTATGCAGAAGCAGTTGGAACATTACCGTTCTCTTTATTCTACATTCAACTATAAAATAGTTGTTGTAATGCTAATTGATATGTTTTAAACTGCTAACAGACTTTAGCATCAAGTAGCCATGCTTTAATCATTTTAAAGTTTATCACTGAATCCCTATTACTACATGGCTTTATTTTTAATTTTGAGTAGTTTTTGTATTCCATAATTTATACATCGGGTTTTCTCATTTACAACAAGAAGCATGCTAAACTAGTTTATGATGTTCAAATTTGAGGAAAATTAGGATATTAATTTTTCTATAGAACTCTCAAATATTTCCACAAACCTCATTTCAGGTTGGGAACTAGAGCCTGCATATATCTGCAGCAATACTGACCCTACTGCGATATGCTGCCCAATAAATCAGATTATATCCTTTGCCCAAGGTCAAGCTGGACATACTGGACCCGTTTATGATCCTTACAGATACAATCCTTATGCTCAGGGCAACTTGCACAATCCATACAGTCACAGCAACATCAAAGATCCTTATTCTCAAAGTCCAAAATACGACCCATATATTCAAACGCACAAAGTTGATCCATATGCTCAAAATTATAGATATGATCCTTATACTCAAAGCCATGGATACGACCCAAATGCGCACAATAAATACGGTGGTCTTGGTGACAGATACAACACCCATGATGTTTATGGACCACCTGAAAAACATGGCTACGTCCGGTGAGTGCGAATGGTGATAATGATAAAATTGAAACTATTAATGCACAGAGCCTAATACCAGCAGGCAAGCTGACCTGAATTTTATTAGCTTTTTTCATTATACATATTAATTAAAGCCAGAAAATATGATTTATATTTAAGCATTATTTTCCCAAATTTTTTCAATCAGATATGATCCCTATTACATGGATTTCTACAGTGATCAGTATGAGAAGTACTATGGATATACACTGTCAAAACAAGCAAAAGAAATCCTACGCAACTATAGAGCAAGAGAGGTATCTGAAGTTCTATGAATTTAATGTTTAGTTAGGAAATTCTTTTATAAGTTAGCAGTAATTGATCGGTTGTAATTATAAATCATAATTTACTTTGTTACAATAAGTTTGAAGGAAGTTTTCTCTATCATGAAGTCTCTAAGAGGGTAATTACTAAAAAAATTTATCTCAAATATGGTATATGTAAGACTGACCTTCTATATAAAATTTAAATTAGCTGATGATCCCTGTGGTTACAACCTCGAATTCATTTTCTTAGGAATGCGGTGTAAGAAATCAATCCCCTGCAGACATGGCTAGAATTTCCTCGGGTTTCCTGCCGGATTATGGCTTCACAAGCTTTGGAGAGTTTCGATGGCATGTAAGTCCAGTAGCTGCTCACTTTAATATACTCAAAGTGCCTTACTAAAGTGAGATTTTTCTATAGGGTAATGAAAATTAAATTGCATTAAATAAAAATTTAGGTTTGTTGAACTACCACATCCTTTTATCTTCTGTTATTTGCAGAGCTTTGTCACCAAGATGTTTACATTTTGAACATCGGTGATGCCTTCGATCACATTAGAGGCACACATTGATATAGTTCTGATGCTTTTTCAGGTTGCCTTGTTATTACTGCAGAGAAGTTTCAGGAGAGAATCCCCAATATATAAGTATCACTGTGGTGCAACTCTCATTCACAATTCTTTGTTGATTACTGCTGCACACTGCGTTAGAGGTAATGCTCTTTCTCCTAGCTATGATTATCCTTTGAAAGTAGTCATCCATAATGTATCCTAATGGCGAAAACTAGGTTTTATATAGCAAAAACTCTTGACACAATGTCAAGGGTAGTTTAAGGATTTCTTTACTGCAATATCAATTCATTGTGGATTAATTGATATGCCAAGAGCTCTAAATCAAATATTACCTTCAGGTGTCCATCCCAAGAAGCTATTGGCACACCTGGGTGACTGGAATTTACAGGATTCTGCTGGTGAACTTTTCCCAGCCATAAAAAGGAGAATCTCCAGAGTATTTATTCACAACCAGTTAGTAATGCACTCCCTTATGTTAGGGAGGGGTTATCATCCTGTACTAATTCTGAAGAATTTAAATTACTTTCTAAAGACCATAAATTCGCTTTGAGTTTCTGAAATACAGAATTTAAATACTGTACAAATGTTTAAGAATTGACACTTCTCAAAATTTCAGCCCTGAAATTCTTTGAATACCTATTTAAGGGATTTAGTTTCCTCACTGAATCTTCCTAACCTAAATGACTTGACTTTCAGGTTGACATTTCTTACATAAGCTAATTTCAGCATTTTAAATTTCAGGTATAACCCCAGCACCTACTTGAATGATATTGCTTTACTTGAAATGAGAGATCCAATCGACACTTATAAAACTCCTCATATTGGTCCAGTCTGTCTTCCAAAAGCCAATTACAGGCTTAAAGATCAAAGTAAATGTTACATTGTTGGATGGGGAGATGACCTTTACAAGGTAAGTATTAATTCTGGAAACTTTTCACTAAGGTCTACAAGGGTTGCAACCATTAACCTTTGATAATATATGTACCATAATTGCAATTCTTTATAAATCTAAAATGTAAAATGCCAACTGCTCATCTGTATGCTGAAACATACTCTTAAGCTATAAGATAGTCCCTTTTGAAATGTATTGACTATAAAACATGGTTAAATTAATGTATTGTTAATGAGTTAACATACATCATAGTATTTCTACAGCAACTTATAAGACTTGTAATGTCTAATACAGCAATTTTTACCGACAGCCAAACTTTGGAAGTAACATCCTGAAAAGTGTTTCTGTAACTTATATCTCGGACAACCAGGAATGTTCCAGCATTTTTTACTCCTCATTAAGAGATGTCGATATTGGCGACAAGTTTACCCTAGATAAAGATGCTCAGAAGTGCATTGTGGGAGGCTATGGGAGAGATGCTTGTGTCGTAAGTATTTGAAGAGCCATGTAATTAATTCTTATATATATAATGTAATTATGTATATATGTATATGTATACTGAAAGGAGATGGCAGTCAAAGCAAACTTTCAGCTACCTGTTGGAGGGTTCTTTAATCTAAAGGCCCAGTGACAGGAGGAAAAATAAGCTTCCTAACTTAATTTACTCTTAAGAAGTTTTCTTATCTTCCTATACACCGTCGTTTTCCATAATTTCCTAATTTTCCATTCAGGGTGATGGTGGTGGTGGCGTGGTATGCCCCCTCTCTAACAGCGAAGGCCCAGATGTTTGCAACACGCCACATTGTGCTGATGAACATTACTTTTTAATAGGCATAATATCCTTCGGTTCTACCACGTGTGGTGACGAGTCTATTACTATAATTACAGACGTCGTTCAAAATCTTAACTGGATTTACACTGTTTTAGACCCTGCCGGAGGCTTGAAAAACTACAATAATCACTATTACGACGAAAAACCCTACGGAGGTAGATCAGCAGACATAGGAATCCCAGTCCAGAAAAATGTAACAAATGTGTAATGGAAATTTGTAGATCGTCATCTTTGCTCTAAAACATCTCTTTAAAACATACTTGTTAATATTTTCAAAATAAAATTTTCAATTTTTATCAATTTCCTTACATAACCTTAATTTTGATACAAAAGTATAAAACCTTTAGGACCTGGATTCATATGGTTATACTGTAATTCTATTTATCTGCATCTTTCAGTGGATCTCCTCACTACACAAAAATTCATACTGGTGACTTATTAAAATGGTGACACTTTCTTCAGGAAATTAAGACATGAAGAAATCTGATTATTGTGTGTGACTAGCTACAGTAACTCATGGAAAGTCCTCTCTGAAAACTTAGGATTACAAAATCAACTATTCAAATCCTTATAGTTTAAATGGGAAGAATGAAATTAAATCTTGTAGGCTTATAAAAACGACCTAATGAGAAATGTCAAGAGAAAATACTACTAGGTTGTCATTGGAATCTCTAAAAATAAACTCTCTAGATTGTATATTTACAGCATAATCGGTGCTTGTACGTGTTTAACTTGGCAGTTATTGTGAATTCACAACAAGAAATAATGAATCGTCTATTTTCACACCAAGAACCAACAAAGAATTAATTACACAGGAGCCCTATTCCAGTTTTATTACTCCTGGAATGGTCACAACTCGATGCAAGAAATTTTTTCAGACAAATACGAAAACTACAATGTATAAAAAATGCTCCTATATGCATTTCACAGTAACTAGGTACAAAGAGTTAATAAAGATTCTGTAATTTGATGCAAAGTTGAGGCCAATCCCCAAATAAATATGGTTCTCAATTTACATCCTATATAATGAAAAAACACTAACTTGAGTAAATATATTTTATATAAAACAAACACTAGAACATACAAAGGAGCATACTTAATTATTAATTTTGCTCTCAAAAAAACAGGAACTCTCACTAACCTATACATTAAAGCTACACGAATAAGGCTTACACGTCATAAGGATACTATTACCTCTACATACAAGTAACCTCTCTTGAAACTTTTAAAAATTACAAAGCATAGCAAATCAAATACAAATTATGGTAAGATACACATCAACTCGCAGAACAGGAAATTAATATAAGGTTTATTCATCAAACAATCTGTAAATTATTTTAAAAGAAATCATTAACATATTTATTAAAAGGTGATCTGTAAAACTTATAATTATCAGAGATAAGAGAACCATTATAACGAGTCCTTTTATCATAACTGGCATTGTGCTTTAGAAAAGACATTTAGCAATCATCTATATACAAAAATAAATTCGTAAATAATTTTCACTGATTAAAGTTGTTAACATGCTGATACATAATGACAATAAAACAAAAGAAGTCAATAAGGCTTCATAAAAGCAGCAAGTAATCTAGCAAAAACGACAGTCTTCAATTCAGTTCACTCATTGATTACAATATAAAATATATTACGACATACTGTATTTCAAAAGCATTACACAAACCTGATTAATAAAATCTGTATATTACAGAGAAATTGAGACTACATACAGTATTTCTAACAAGTCATAAATACAATCCCTATCTCAGTTTCTCTCTGCAGTCTTTTTATCAATCTTTTACTCCTACCTCATCATTAAGTTACTACTTTTTCATGTCTTTTGGTACCTGGGCCCGATGAGGGCAATTTTCTTTGTTAGCTCCAGTGTCACTAAAAATAATAATACAAAAAAAAAAAAATTTGTGTAGAGGTCACAATTCGTTTATCATAAGTAGCATCTATACAGAATTACCCCCACAGACGTCAATAAATAGACAATAGCACATTGTAAGGAATAGAAAAATAGTATCCATAAAAAATTATGCATGAAAATGACTATCATTTATCATTACTATTCCCTGAATAGAGTTTTTCTTTAATATTAATACAATGCAAAAGATCACAACACATAAATATACCACATGAATAAATATCAAGGCAAACTGTAAAAAAAGTAAAGCTCTTTTTTTTATTTATGCAAATATATATTACTGAGCAACTTATAAAAAAAGTAAATATCTCAATTTTATTTTTTAAATACCAAAGAAAAATACAGTATAATAAAGAAACTTTCTACTTTTTTTAAAGCTGAGTAATAATTCTGATCACTGGTCCCTAAGCTTCATATAGATGACATTAAATTATAAACAAGAGATACATTCCTAGAATAATCTTCTTCTTTGTCATCTTTATTAGTCTGACTTTATAAGGGTCGCAGTAAAATGCCTTCTTTCAAAGGTTTTTTGTTTTGGCAGTGCAACCGTTACTCTGAGAGAATGATCTTTCTAACCTCAGTATGTGGTGGGTCTCGAACCAAAGACCGAGTGAATCAAAGTCGCACATGCTACCAATGCGGCCACACATACATAAGAGTAAATACAGCATAGTTATACGTTATTTTCTGCACACGTTACACTGACTCCCATAGTTTAAAATTGTACGTGTCTTTATCAGGGTATAATTAAAAAATGAAACTAAAAATAAGTATTCACGGTCCAAAGTGCATGACACAAAAATTTCAAAAGTCACCACCCACAAACTTTAAAGTTTTGCCTCTGTCCTCTGATAAGGAAAATTATTTTAAATAACAAATCCACAGACAAAGGAGAAAATTACTCAGGTTTGTGTTTAACACTATTCAACATGTGCCCAGCTAAACCAGCTCCTATTCCAGCTGATAAAGTACCCATAGCACCTGGTCCGTATATGCTGATTTCTTGCGTGATGCCAGCTATTAAAGGTGTTACCATGCGTGCAATGGATGCTATGCTCTGACCGAAGCCCGTAACTGCTCCAACCTATAAAAAATATATTAGTGGTTCATTCTGTATACGACATAGATATTGCATAATCACTTCTCTATTGAATAGAAGAAATAAATGGTAAATAAATACATTTCTATATGACATAACAGCCTGCAGAACCCCATAGGGAAACAAAATCAGCAAAGAAGAGAGGCAGCAATGCTTTAACACACACTGAACATCCTCAAAAAGTCCATCAAGTATTTTGTAGGAAAATATTTGAGAATTGCAAGCATTTTTCCCGTCATTCTTTATAACAACTTACTACAACTGTATGTGGACTTTTAGTATACTTGTATACTATATATTCAAAGTGAAACTTGCGATATAAACACTACTATTATTCATGAAAATGTTTTTGTGAACATTTGGGAACTCAAACTGTTAAAACTTGGTTGGTTAAGGCAGCATGACTTTGTAGCTTGCCTGTTGGGCAATCAGATCACTATGATTTGTTCTATGGTATACAAGTATATACAATCGGAAGTTTGGCAACAGAATTAGGACTTTAAGCAAATAATGACTGTAATTTCAAAAAATATCCGAGAATCACAAAACAGAATGCAGCGCACTCAGTATGCTAACATTTCATGTAGTAACTTCACAAATGTATTACAATAACAAAAATATTCAGAAGCTTACTGAAAATATTGGTAAAGGCTCTATGGGACCAAGGTCATTAATGCGAAGAATCACATGTGATACTTTCACTGCTATCTTGTTTAAGCATTCCTTACCACTGCTTCAACTCCTTGAGAATAAGTTTAAACTAGACAATAGGTTGAAAAACTCACAAAATGCAATTAAAAATATATGGGGGAGCAAATTATGAGAATTCCACCATCCATACACAATGGGAATTGCTTTTGTAAATTTGGTAAATATATATGGAAACCAAAATCAGATGATCAACAGAGGTTTCACAAAATTAACTTGTTAAATATTGACACACTGTTAAGGGTGAATCTCCCCTTCTAAATCACTCAAAATTCTGCCTGGAATGACAAAAAATATCCTAATATCCATAGCAATTACTGCAGTACCTGACCTCTTCAGCAGGGACTAATTTACAGAGCTCATCATATTTTCTTACCTTGGAAGGATGGCACCGGCCAATAGTGATAGCGGAACTGCTTACTCTTATCACAGCTGTGCTGAGGCAGAGAGGAATTAAACACAGGAGTAGCACTGATAAAGAAGGTGCCACTGTGAGACCCAGCAGTGACAGAGAAAGTAATACAGAGCTATGGAAAAGCTCCTTTTGAGAGTCTCTATAAAATTTTGACACTCTTCCAGTGCAGAAACCTGCCAGAGCACTTATTATTCCCTGAAATGACAGAAAACTAAAAGTTACTGTTTCCTATATCAAGATGGCATACCCAAGTAAGGCAGCAATGAAGATCTGAGGTAGCAGCATTTCACAATAATCTAGGTATTCTTGACTAGTTTTAATGACATATTAAATCATTATCAACTGATTCTTATTTGTTAAAAAATCTAAGCTAGCTTTTGTGACAAAAGAAAAAATAAACATTCGCAAATGCAAAAAATACATTAAAAATTATAGGGTACAATAAATCGCCAGAATACATGTATATCAATAAATACCAGTATAGTTAGAATACATATACATAGATATCAGCTCAAAATGCAGATTTGTTACTTCATTATACATCCCATTAAAATACCAAAAATCAGCTGCATTATACTGAGTCATTTTAAAGTAGATTCCATACCTGAAAGGATATTAGATATCCAATAATCTTCGGACTAACCCCGAAGTTTTGATCGATAAGTAATGAAAAATTGGATCGGTACACTAATGAGGAGAAACTGAGGAAAAACCTGATGAGGAAGATGTCACCAAACACCTGCCAATCAATGTCTTTCATAAATGAAAAAACTCGACTCAAGTTCTCTCCATCGCTTCTCTCTTTCACTGGCTGTGTTTGAAGTCGAGACATTTCCGGGATGAACAACCAATATATCACTGAAAGCAAGTAGGAATGATTAAGCAAAATCAAAGACATTTTCAGTAATACACAGTAAAATAAAACAGCCTTAAATTAAAAGAACATCAGAAAAAATATTTCTGACAGCGGAACAAAGCAATATACTGTACACCAAAGCATTTACAATAAAATTTCCAATATCATTTAATAAACAAAAGAGTTCCAATGGACACCTCCCGATATCTCATATATAGTTTTTCATACCCATAATTACCTTTAGATGTACAGCATTTTCATTTTAGTCATTTACTTATGGTAAAACTTGTGATAAGAGCAAGATTGACCTAATTATCATGAGTAAAAAAAAAATAAAAAAATAAAAAGGGAAGACTTAAGCAAAAATTAAAAATACTTATTGGTACCAGTACTTCTCATACATATATATACAGTGAACAAAATGACCTTTGTAAGGGGGGTGGCAGAGTCAAAGCACATACATTCACCAAAAGTCAAACATGCCTTGAACACCCCTTTAAGCTCCTTGGGGATAAAGGGTTACCACAGTTCCCCACCACCACCCTGCTTGAGTCAACCACAGGGTAACTGGGCGAGGATCATTCACTTAAGAAAGATACAGACAAGATATGTCTCTTACCAAAATCAACAAGGAAAATAGCAGCACCCAGGTTGCACACCAGAAAGAAGCCATCCTTCAACTCTGAGAGATGTCCTATGTAAAAAAAAATAAGTATTTACATAATAATCAAAATATATTACGACACTCTTCATCAGAATAAATACCTTAAATAATCTTGGCCAGGTGTACTTATAAAAAAATACATAATTATATAATGTTCAAAAAACATTATGACACCCTCCATCAGAATAAAGACCTTAAATATTCTGGGCCAGTTGTACATAAAAAAATACATAATTACATAATGTTCAATATACATTATGACACTCTCCATCAGGATAAAGAACGTAAATAATCTGGGCTAGGTGTATATAAAAAATACGTAATTACATAATTTTCAAAATATGTTTTGACACTTCGTCAGGATAAAAGCCTTAAATAATCTAAGTCAGGCTTACATAGGGAACACACTTAAAAAACCTAACAAAAACTACATTAACCCATATCAAATTCGTAAAATAACTAAGTGAACAATTACCTGTTGGGAAAGGGTTCATGTCTGATTAAAAAAAACAAAAACACTTATTAATGATCTAACACCTAGCCAAGGAGTATTACAGCCATCAATTTGCTGCAACAGCTCGAAAAGTGGTGGTTAGTAGTAAATTCCTTCATCCCTTCAACTATGGAAATCAATTTCAGCTGTACCTTAGAACACAAAAGAACTACACTCAGCTCGTTTTTTACGCATTGTTATAATACACGAAATTGGAATAACGCCCCAAAAAAATAATAGTTAAAAAATACGAAATACTGTACAAGAATAATGCCCGTGCTAAAACTTCGAAAAAAAAAATTTCATTTTAGTAAATGAGCAACTGCCTCGGAGGCACTTTCCCACCATACTGCCATGTGCATATGTACATGAGAATTAAAGGGTGACTGAATCAGATAAGCTCACCACAACACATATCACGCTTCTAAAACTTGCTTCCATCTCTAGTGACGAAGTTATCGTAGAGAAACGCTGATTATCTAAGTCAAATTGACGTAAAATGCAACACAACGAAAAGATATCAAAGCATCGTCATTTATGACATTATTTTACCATGAATTCTTACATAAAAGGGCAATTTTTTTGCTGTTTATAGTTTAGAGAGAGCCCTTTCCTTTTACACCTGGCACCAACACACGTTAAAGTTGCCAGATATTAGTAAACCAGAAAATCGTCCTTTTCACCCCCTCGCCACAACACCTCGTACCACTCTCTAACATGCGCTTCCATCCCTAGTGACGAAGTTATCGTATAGAAACGCTGATAATCTAAGTCAAGTTGATGTAAAATTCAACACAACGAAAGGATATCAAAACATCGTCATTTATGACATTATTTTCCTACGAATACTTACATAAAAGGGCAATTTTTTGCTGTTTATAGTTTAGTATAGAACTCTTACATAGTGACGAAGTTATCATATAGAAACGCTGATAATCTAAGTCAAGTTGATGTAAAATTCAACACAACGAAAGGATATCAAAACATCGTCATTTATGACATTATTTTCCTACGAATACTTACATAAAAGGGCAATTTTTTGCTGTTTATAGTTTAGTATAGAGCTCTTACATAAAAGGGCAAATTTTTTGCTGTTTATAGTTTAGATAGAGCCCTTTCCTTTTACACCTGGCACCAACACACGTTAAAGTTGCCAGATATTAGTAAACCAGAAAATCGTCCTTTTCACCCCCTCGCCACAACACCTCGTACCACTCTCTAACACGCGCTTCCATCCCTAGTGACGAAGTTATCGTATAGAAACGCTGATAATCTAAGTCAAGTTGATGTAAAATTCAACACAACGAAAGGATATCAAAACATTGTCATTTATGACATTATTTTCCTACGAATACTTACATAAAAAGGCAATTTTTTGCTGTTTATAGCTTAGTATAGAGCTCTTTCTTTTTACATCTGGCACCAGCACACGTTAAAGCTGCCAGACATGAGTAAAACAGAAAATCGTCCTCTTCACCCCCTCCCCCCTCCCAACCCAGGGTGCACCCTTAAGTTACGTGTTCACCGCCACCATGCACTTCCCAGTGTATGCCTGTTGCCCACCGCATAATAGAGTACGTTACTTTGCTTACTGTACAGTAAATCTGAATATCTTTTATACTCTAAATAATTTGTTTTTCAATAAAAATAGCTACAGGTCTTTCTGCTTTGCTATGTACTTATAAAATATGTTTTACTTATCTTATATCTTTGGCATAGTGTGTACGCCCATTCATTGTTTGTTATGGAAAATGACTCAGTTACATTACGCGATTTTTACATTACGCGTCACTTCTGAGAACCTATCTTTGCATTATTCCAAGAACAGGGTGTAATTCGTGGAATTCCTACCACTAACAACAAAGGATATACTGTAATAAGAACATTAACTACTAAAATAAGCAATTAAATACAATCAAGTATGTATGCTATGGTTCTTGAGAGAAAAACCTTAAATAAAAAAACAATCGATAAAAATACTCTATATTATATGAAATGACTGCACCCAACACACTGAAGAGGCAAGCCCTTGCAAATTAGGTGATAGGAAATTTTCTAGAATCGGCAATATATCTAAGAAACTGCTAAGAACTTAACAGGCATTAATACAAACAAAGACATCAATTACACGATGGTACAGCAAGATAAAACATAAACTAACAATAAAAATATTATATAAAGGTGATATAGTAACACAAAGATACAGATTATGAAAATATAATTACCAGTAAATAAGATTCATAATACAAGATAATAATGAAAATGAATAATGAATATTTTACCTCCAAGCATTGGTCCTACTATAAAACCCATGCTAGACGTGGCATTGAACGTTCCAAACACACGAGATCTGTCTTCGGAGGGGGTGACATCCGCTAACAATGCACGGCACAGTGTTTGACTGTGTTTGAATATGCCTGTAAGATTAGTATATGATCAGCTAAAGTCGAAATGATACATGAATTACCATACAAAATAGGAGCTTAAAATATTCAATATACTCATATGAGGAAAAAGCAGCCCCATATGTGACAATTGTCATGATTACTGCATGTTTTGCAATGAAAAACTGATTTATTAAGATACTGTATATCAACATAGCCATGTATGCAGGTAATAAACCTAGATTCTCTGATTTCAGAGTCAGAGCTTCAGAATGCTCAGAGGTGGTTTGATATGTTGGAATATATGCAAATATTACACTTAGTGATATCTATCAAATAAATTCAAAATCTATAGCTGAAATTGTATGTAATTTTCTATTCCTTTTGGACTGCAGTGGAAACAGTTATATTATATATTTTTTCAAGGAATTAGATCAGCTGAAGAAATGACAAAGGATAGCTTGGTCAATAAATGTGTAAATTAGCTTTATAAAATTATAAATGTAAGCACGTGTGAAGTTACTTTTCAATGATATAGTTAAGCCTTTAAAAATGCTGCAGTTGAAACTGAAAATATTATATCCCACAACATAAAAATTAATGTTATATATCTATCAGCTACTTTATCTGTCTCATATTAGATACACTAAAAAAGTAGTGATTTTAATTTATTATCTGTTATTCACTTCAGTGGCAGATTTAGTATTCAATCCCTATCGAACCTTTAGATATGATGGTGTTACTCACCAGAGAAATAAACATATTTTTATTTTTTCAAACGATACACGACATCTCGACGGAGCAAAACGAGGTTGCATATTCTACAGCAATGAACAAATTTAGCAGTTTTAACATTACCATTCAGATGGGAAGGCCACACACCAACTTCCCTATCCTTTTCTACACTTATGAAATATAAGACATATGACAATTCACCTTCACTGTATCTCCCTCATTACCTAGAATGTCCCTAAAAATCCAAGCAATACAAAAGTGGAATTCTTTCACCATCAAGTGCAGGGATAATTATGAATGGAAATTACATACCGGCAATTACTCTTCCAATAATAATGATGTAGAGTGACTGAGATGCCCCTAAAACCACGTAGCTGACAGCAGTGGCGAATAAACACACTAATATCACTGGTCTTCTTCCCCACATATCACTCCACCTACCCTAAAACATAAAAAAAACAAAGACGGCATATGTTAATTGTATGTATATTAGGTAATAACATGCAATGAAAGACTAAGCAGTACACAACTCTATATAGAATATAAAAATACTGTACATGTATTTGTATTTCTCAAATCTTTTAATAATAATAAATGTGCTCTGTACAGCATGAAAATACTCAATTTCATTAGATGCTAACATGATCAGAGTTCCATCCAAACATAATACAATATAATGCCCTAAATAATATCCCAAATATGTGATAAGTTGTGAGATATTAACACAAACAACAGTTTATAAAATGTAGATAATAGCATAATAACCAGGTAGAAATACCAATCAGTGAGATAAAGAAATAAGCCTATGTTACAGAAATTCAAAGAGTTGATAAATAAAACACCCACAAGACCGTGTTAGCTTCCAGTATGGAATTATATAAGAACCATCACATCATAATTCATAATAAGCATATCTGTAAATAATCAATTACATGCTAAGTTTAATTATTTCGCGTGTTTATCACAATATAGTACGGCATTATCCTAAAACAAGTACAGTATTACACAAATGTACATGCATCATGTCTGCCAAACTATGGTAGTAGAAACTCTCTGACCTATGTCTATGGCAAGAGCAAAAATGTTAAAACAACCACAGGCAACTTTTCTATAGACGAATACACAGAGTAAAATAATTCAGTCACAAATTACCTACCGCAACGGGACAGGTGATTAGCTGCAGTATACCATAAATGGAATTAATTGCTCCCCCTACTATAGGCGTAACGCCAAGATCACGTACTTGGACCACGATCAGGGGAATGATGAGACTGGCAGCAAATAGGTCCTGAAAGCACTTTATTGTAATCCCTCTCAAACTATAGCAATAATCAAAGATACAAAATTTTGAATCCTTAGGATGAACATTTTACATAAGAAATCTACATATATTCTGGTACACTACGATATAAATTTTAGATTAAAATTTTTCTGAAATTGTGGTATGTGCTATGAAGCCGAAGTTGACATTGGTATTAAACCAAAAAGGTTACCAACATTCGTTAGGGAATCTATATAAATAAGAAATATACCTTACAATCATATTTGGTATTCAACGTTTTCATAATATCCTCATGAAGGTTAAATGTAGTCATGGTTTTAGTGTATCAACAAACTTTGTTTTACTTTCTCCTTGTCTTGAGATATCAATAATCCCTCCAAATACAAAATTTTGGACATCCTTACACAAAAGAATTGGAATCAAAAGTGCTACCATCCCATAGTATTGCAAAGAGTATTACCAGGTAAATAAATTCCAAAGTTCAATATGTTGAAATTCATTGATGTTTCATTAGCTACTCTTCATCAATCTGACCTCCTCACATGTGAAAACAAAGCGAAAGCCAGGATAACATAAGATATAGAAAAATTTATTAATTACAGAAATATAAATAAAGGATGCTTTATTCTGTATCAAGTAAGAAGCCAAGCTCATTTCAATATACTGTATATATCATGTAAAAGTATCAATAGGAACCTACAATCTCATTTAAAAATAGAGGAATATGTAAAATAGAAAGAAGAGGCATACAGACAAAAGCTAATAAAGCCACTAATATGTGTACAGTACTCGTATATGGAATTAGTATGTTCATAATTGAAAAATCATTGCAAGTTAATACGGTATTAGCAGAATGTGTGAAGCCTTCTGTTGAACACAGAGATATTGTATGGGTAGAAAACGAATCAAAACTGCTTGTGAAAGAGGTTTCAGCAGAAAATTAAAAAAATTGTGCAATCTGTATAGAAAAATTATCAAATACAGTTATTGAAGTTGTCCTAGAGAAAAGAAAGAAGTAAGAGTTAGATTTGTTTATCGTTCTTGAGAAAAATCTCAATAATATCCAGAACTTTACAATCTTGCAAAGTAAAACTAGAGGCTATATTTACTTTACAATACAAGCCTAGGTTTCTCATGCATCTCAAAGTCACATAAAGCTGGAATGGAGTGAAGCCATTTAGATCAAGTGCCAACTATGGGCACCATAAATGGAACATGAATTCATGACCAAAATATAATTACTGTACTTTGATCAAGCTAAAACAATGAAATTAATTACGAGAGCTGTAGAGGCAGATAGAGTGAAGAAGATTGCATGCACATTATGCCATCACCAACAAGACAAGATACAAGTACCTAAGTATCTTAAAGACAACATACTAATGCAATACAGAAAACAACACTCAATACCGAAGTACACTTTATTAATACCAGAGTACAGAGGGTCTCCTTCATGAGACGCTAATGTCTAAACTTATGGCACAAGACAATACTCGTACAGCAAGAGTATTTTACTATACTTTCTATATTATTGATTTCACATAAAGGATCAATAATAAAATTGCAACAAACTATAATTCAGTGCATTTTTACTGATACTGGATAAAATAACTGCCCAAATGGAGAGAAAACGCATCTTGCAACGGGTAAATGATGTGCATTGTGAGAACTTCCATTACTGAGGAACCCTGATGAGGAGACACCCTGCATTACAGCTACCTATTACATCAAAACACCGTACTGAGGTAAGGAAAGGCTAATTGTTATCATTACCACAGCTGGACTTGAAAAAAGTTGGATGGCACCATAAATGGATGTGATAGCGCCAGCCGCAAAATGTGAAACTCCTAAATTTTTAACTCTGGGTAGAATTAATGGGAGGATTAGGCTCACTCCAAGGAGATCCTGAAACAAATACGACATAAGAAGGAAATGATAAGATTTCTTAAACATCTGGATATTCAGGGGTGTTATTAATTAAAAGTCCTTTTCTCAAATGGCATTAGCTCTGGGACCCTGTTGCCATTCAAAAAAGGAAGAAAAAAGAAAAAAGGAAAATAAAGAGAAAAAATGAAAGTAAAAAGAAAGTGAAAGCTCAGAGTGTAAGTACTAGATAAAAGAACATGGATGGTAAAGAATTCCAGCAAACACTGGGAATGTAAGTGAAACATCATCGGACACTGAAAACAATAAGGCATTACAAATGCAATTAATATCATTCTGAACTCTTTATGGTGCTATTTTTATTTCACAGTATCATGTACAAGAAAAATCGTGATATACATCTACAGCTGCTGGCATTTCAACAAAATTCTATATAACAATTCACTTTACCATAAACATTAGCTTAAAAGCATACAGCTAATTACTGTACTTCTTTTACATAATTTTAAAGCAAAGTTAAGGTATCTTATCTTATCTTAATACAGGTTAGTTTAGACGATGGACCAAGATTTATATCAAATTAAACACATTTACAAAAGTTATTAGAATCTCTCTGTAACCTCATCAATTTCTATAAACAAGTGCTATTCTAATTCATTTTAAAATATACATTTCTATAAGCAAATGTTAATTCAGTCTGGTTTACACTATACATTCAACATGCAGAGTAAAGATTTCACTTAATGCATTTAGATAAATCATTAAGCTTACCAAAAATCCAAGGGTGTAGATAAGGTACTGGATTCTGGAGGTCCTCATTCTGCCCATTTGCTAATGTTCTTAATGAATAAAGCCTTCTTAATGGTCATGGTTATCTAAAGACTTTTTCCATAGTATTAGAAAAGACATGATATCATGTCCATCATATTCTGCAAGAATCAGAGAATTTTTGAAGTCCATTGATGATTTATAAAGTTTGTGGACTAGGATAGGTTTCAATTTCAAGGTCAATTAAATTATCTGGGGGTCAGTAATCTTCACCTTTTCCAAGTTGAGTTCTACTTAAACTTAGCTTCAACAATGAAATCAAGGTTTAGAGGGTTAAAATCGCCTAAAAAGGGAACATTCAACGAGAGAGTTAACTAACTTATCTTTTACTAATTTCGCCCAACTTATTCTTTATGAACTTATCATTAAGTATTTCTTATATCAGGGTCTTTATTCTACGATGAACCCTGCTCCTTTTAGTTATTATGATTATGAATTAATGATGGCTATTCACGGGATAAAACAAAAACTTGCGTCAAGGTTCGTTCTATGCACCTTAAAGTTAAGTTAGGTTACGTTAGCTTGGTTATGTATTAAACCTTGTATCAGATACACCTGTTGCTTATCTATGATAAGTGGCACATTGATGTACAGCGGCTACAATTCCCCTTATAAGGGGGTGGCAGTCAAACTACATAGTTGCACTTGAAGTCAATTCACCTCTCTCGTCCCTCTTAGCTCAATTAGGATAGAGGGTCACCATTATCCCCCAATTACCACCCTGTTTGGGTCAACCACAGGGTAAATGGGTTCGAATCTTCTGCCATGAATTATAACTATTTATGTAACGTAACAAGTGCAGGACATATTAATCCAAATAAAACAGAGAGTATGGAACGCTAAACATCTCCATTGTATGCAGTTTTATAAAGTACAATGTCAGTATGCTGGCACTTTTGGGGCAATGGCATTACATAACTATTACTGGCACTATTGACAAATGTATTACAGGAATTTGGTACAGAAATAATATTAGGCAGAATAATTTTTATATTAATAATCAGTTTAATTTTACAAGACTAACCTTAATACTCTTACGAAGCTTGATCAACTCGAAGTACAATTAAAAGAAATGAAATACAGATATGACTATGGCTCACAGTTGCGATAAAGAGATTTACAGAGCTAAAAGAAAAACATATGGGCCGCTCCGATTATGCAATTAAGGAAGAAGAAGAAGAAGAAGAAGCAGCCTTTACAACCTCTCCCGTCCAATATTTCATCCTCAAATTTATTTATAACTCTTAAATTTTTTGCTTTCATTCTGTCTTCTTTTCAACATTTATTACATATTATGCTGATTTTAAGTATATTACAAATAAAAAATTCTATAGTCAGTGCTGAGAAAAAAAATATTGATCTTTAGCATGTCGTTGACTCGGACACCTCCTTTATGAGGGGATATGGGCCCACCGTAAAGCAAAAGATAAATAGATAATACTTATTTAATTTTAATATATTCTTCCACTTAAACGCCAAGGATATCATTTTCAGCTCCATAAAGAACCATTCCTGCATGAGGCTCTTTCCCGTTAGCACAATCAAGTATATACGGTTACTCTTAACAAGTGGCTGCCGTGGCACAGTGGTAACGCTTGAGACTTTGATTCATCTAGTCATGGGTTCGATGCCCGCCACGGTCCGAGGTAACGGTGGCACTTGGCAAAACCAAAATTCTTCCAAAGAAAGAACAGTCCCAGCCCTCAATAAGAAAAAAAAAAAGTCTGTGATGCAAAGCCTATCACTATGTTACACTATCCAAGTGATTCCCAACCTCTATCCATTGAACAGTGTAGGTAGTGGAGGCGATGCCAATTCAGGTTCAGATTGAGAAGCAATGCCTTTTCAACGGCGCTTCTCTTTAAAATACGTTCTTATCGTGCTGTCCTTTTGGTTTTTTTCTTTCTCCAAAATGTATATAAAATCTACTTTGTTTTTTCTCTTTTGCCTTTTTCAAGCTGACCCATCTTCGTGTCCTACACATACCAGAAGAAGAAGAATGTATAGAGAGTAGAGACCATTACGCATCTCTCGGTCATTTTGTTTTAATATTAATAATGCCAAAATTAAATATAACCCTAAATATATTAATAATTATACATTTTAATTATATAGTCAATTATTAAGTTATCTATTTACGTAGTATTAAGTGTTATAAAGAGTTAGTGCCATTAGCAGATCCTAATCATTCCTTACGGAGAGTCCGGAGTATCAGTGTGTCATTGCCATGCTCAGTAGTGCCTTCCCTACCTTAATTGTTGCACAGAAGGCCTTCCGAACACCTCTCCCCTCAGCTGCCCTTCACTACTACTTCATCTCTACCCGCAATTCCAAGTTCACTTGCTGTAAAAAACTAATTTTCAAGAGATTCTTCGCTGTAAGTGATTACGGTGAATCGGTATTGTGTTGAGGTCGATTGGTATGCTTTGACTCCGTCACCATCCCTTTACAAGGAAAATTTAGCCATTGCATATGTATGTTAATTGGTTTCTGGTGAATGCGTACTTTGGCTCGGCCACCCTTCTTGTAAGAAGGATTGCGGCCATTATGACTCGCTTTTGGTGAATGTATGCTCTGACTTGGCCACCCCCATACAAGGGGATTTGAGGTAACTATATAAATTGGCTCCTCGTAGATGGCTGTGTGGTTTGACTCAGCCGCTTCCCCTTACAAGGCAAATGTGGCCGTTGTATAGAAGTGGACTGGCATCTGGTGAATGGGTGTGTACTTTGACTTGGCCAACTCCTTACAAAGGGGATTTAAGCCATTGTGTATATACTGTATGTGAATTGGTTTGTGCTTCCCCCCTCATTTGTATGCTAATCTGACAAATAAACTTTGTTAATATGTTTACTTTCACACCCACTCTTAAGGAAATATTCTCATTAAATTTAGTATAATATTGTGTCTGTTAGGTTTGCTCACCTCATGGTAAGAAAGAAGTTGATAATTGAAAGAATATCCTTAGTCATTTTAATTTTTGTTTTTAATACTTTTACATTATGATTTCACTCTGGGGGTGTGAAAGTAAAACATTTATTTGTGTAACTATTAAAAAACTAACTTAATATACTCAACACCCATTAGGGAGTCAATAATACCCACTAACCTCCACTCTCAATTCTTTGGTCCTCTCTGTTGAATATAATCTTATCTCTGTAGTATTGGTAATATATTTTTTTCATAATTTTATTAATGGAAAGAAGAAAAGTGGTTCCTTTTATTATCTCGGTGACCCTTACAGGGAAAAAAGTGATAATGAAAATAATAATGAAGGTTGTCCAATAAAACCCCAAAAGGTAATGGTATAGCAATATGCATTTTTAGGATTAATAAAACGTCCCCATGACTTAGAAACTAATGCCTCCATCAGCGAGGGTACCAATGATACAAAAATATTCCGAGTATCACCATGGCAGTAATCTTTATATGTTTAGGGATTGTCTTGCTCTACCCAAAATACATACTGTGTATACTTATACGTTTTGGAGTATTTCTGAACAACTTTAATGTTCAGTCCACATTATTGTGGTGACTTATTTTAATACTAATAAATACTTAAATTATTTCACGTTCTTGCAGCATCTAGTCTGAGGGTCACAACCATAAGTGAAGTCTCAAATAGTATTGTAATGATAATAATGACGATTTAGAAACGTTTCTGGTCTCTATGACTTAAAACCTTGCATATTCAGTACTGCAATCCACTTAAGACCATTCCATCTTGAAGTAATATAATTCCTCTTTCAGGTCAGCTGTACAATGCCAAAACCTAAGGGTATTAATGGTTTGTATGACTTCCGTCGTGTTTCACCGGAGGATATTGAAAAGCAAACTGATGCACTCATCGCGAAGCAGCGAGCTGTGTACGATGCAGTGGCGCAGCTCCCCGTTGAGAAGGTTTCTTACGAAAATGTTATAAAGGTGAGAGAGAATATTGCAGTTTTCCTTCTAAAATCTCTCCTTATGTTAATCATCTAGCCTTTCAGCTTTTTTTTTTTCCAATGTCTCCTTCCCGTAATATAATTCCTCTTTCAGAGTGATTCGTGTTTTGAAAGTTTTTCCTATTTTTACTGTGCTCTGTAATAATAGCAAAAGTAGTTTTGCTGTTTTATTCCTTCACTTATATTGGTAGTTTAGTGTACAATATTTGGTCAATTTAGAGATAAAACATTTTATCATGTGTTGTGATGTTTATAAAGATAAGATTCACTGTCTTGAAGTTCTCTTAATATTACTTATACAGTATAATGCTGCAACAAACTTAGTTCATAAATAGAGATAACTATAAAATGTATATTCAGAATTATTTTTATTCAGGAATTCAGGTGTCATATTTTTCTTTGTGTATTGAGAACTTCAAGAATTTAGATTGCATTATAGATTTACTTATTATATGAATTATTTTATATTTTATTCTTTCACTAACAGTCTGCCATTTCTTTCAGCAACTTGCAGAATTGATGGCAGAGCGGTCAACATTGGGCTCGCCTTTGGATTTCCCACAACACACAGCAACAGACAAGGATGTGCGAGAAGCCTCGAGTAAAGCCGAGCAAAAGCTGGAAGAATTTGATGTGGAGATGAGGTACTCTTGCCTAGAATTAAGCTACAGGTTTTCTGCAATATTCAAACTAACACGAGTATACTACCGAGTTTGATTTGTGCGTCTTGTACGGCTGCAAATTTAGCTGGTCATATTCATTGGTACCTTTTTGAATTGGATTCTGGAAATTGCGTCTCATTGCTAAAGCCTTTGAATATGTAAACTTACAGGTCTTCAGTATCTGTACTTAGAAGACAGATTATATTAATATTGATGCTTGCTCAATGATGTAATACAGTCGTTTATAGTTACTACAACTTTCAAGTTTTATACTCTTCGATATAAATGTATATCAGTCATTTAAAAAAATTTTAGTTTAGATTATCTTCCAATCATTTCCAGCATGAAAAAAGATATTTTCGATCGCGTGGTGGCATTCCGAGATAATGTTGGTTACAGCAGTTTGAACGACGAACAGAAGAGACTCGTCGAGAAGCTTATTTTGCATGGGAAAAGAAATGGTATGGTTTTTTAAGTTATCTATTACATCTAGTAACCATTCTTATATAATTTATTTTGTACTAAGAAACTTTAGGCAAAATTTCCTCATATATCTTTGTACTTAGAATCAGGAACTTACAAATTATTTTAAATTTTCTATGACAATCCTGGACTTCTTAATAGATTTCTTATTTCCTCATATGATAGCACACACTGTGTTGTCATGAATATGAAATTAAAATGTTATGCAGAAAAACCACCCTGTAATGTGTGTGTGTGTGTGTTAAATAACTATCTTGATTGTTTTAGAAGTATAGTATAGCATATTTCACCCACCATTTCAAACTAAAGTTGTTGTTAATACCCTAGACTGATTATTTTGTTTTTAATTTTTGAAATCATCTCGTAATTACTATATCTCACAGTGATAATAGAAGACAGTCTTGCCTAGCTTTCATTTTTTCTTTTATAGGCCTCCATTTGTCGGAGAATATTCAAAATGAAGTGAAGGTGATTAAGAAACGGATGGCAGAGCTGAGCATCAAATTCCAGCGCAATTTGAATGAAGATAATACAAAACTGTTCTTCACAAAAGAAGAACTCGCTGGCATGCCTGACGACTTCGTTAATGAGCTGGCTGAGGTGAGATATCTCCTAAATATTTTCAAGATACCTCAGACCTGAAATTAACTCATTGCAAAGGTTTTTCCATTGCAAAACGTAATACGTTTCCGTCTATATGTTTTCAATGACCAAAATACGTTTACTGCCATCTTGAGTGCTATGTATTATCTCTTTATCTGTTAATTCTTTTCATATTGCCATTACCTGTTAAGTACATCATTTCAACTGTTTGGATTTTTCTTATAGACATATATTAAGTCTATATCTTTTAGACTTATGTAAGAACTGGAACCACTTAATCTCACGATTTTTTTTTTTATCAATGCTTCCAAACTTGCATATGTTTTGTTGATTCTTACATGATGAATAGTAATACTGATTACCATACAATTCTTTCTCTTTGTTATTGATTTAAGAGGGCTGATCCTTTGTACTTTTCTGTGTACTTAATGTCGGAGTATCTATGCACTGTGCCAATAGCATCTGTTTATATTTAGTATGTGTACATTCCAAAGTAGTCATTGCATTGAAAACCCATTCCAGCTAAGAAGTCCTTCCCTTTGGAGATATCCAAGAATAAGCACTGGAGTGCCAAAGCATGCCACTTATATTGTGCTTTAAGAATGGAAACATCCATTTGTCAACACTGCAGTGGAAAACCTTCTCTTTAATATTGTATATTTTGTAGGGAGAAGATGGTAAACTGGAGGTCACGATGAAGTATCCTCATTTGTTTCCTGTTACCAAGAAATGCCGAGTGCCAAAGACAAGAGAATTGATGGTCACTGCTAGTCAAGCCAAGTGAGTATAAAGATTCAGTCTAATACTATGATATCTATAAAGACTCTGTCTTATAATATAATAACTCTGTTACAGACGTCCTCCCTGAATTCAATGTGACGATGGCTGAAAGTGGAGATCTGAAGTAAGTTCCATATAGCACTGTAGAGCCAAACCTACCTTCATCTTTATGTAATCGGCACCCATTTTCTAGGTCACTTGGCAGCAATAGACTTGTATATAATGAAGGACGTTGTTAGAAAGAAAGGAATGCTGAAGAAACATATGAAAGTTTGGAAAAGCAGCATAAAAAGAATGGTGTCCATTGCTTGCATATACTATATACATTTAAAGATGATGAACATTACAAGTTGCTAAATTTATAACTTTGTGACAAGAAACAAGAAGAAATTGTTAGTAGTTATTATATATACTAGTATGGCCACCTCAAGTACAGTAATTGGAGTCTTTGTTATTAGCTTTTGCTATGCATGGCTTGAGATACACATGTGAGTAATATAGTATTTTTCGCAATATATCTCGGAAACTAAGTAGATGACTGTTTTGGTACCATAAAAAAGCTATTGACAATTAAATGGACATTTAGAACCTAGTTGGCTACAGAATAGTTAAAATAGCTTCATTGTCTTTCATTATTGTCATGCACATGTGTACACTGATAATAATGTACAGTTTCTTAATTAGTGAATAACTAGAAATATATATATAATCCTGCTCTCTTCCAAATTAGGTGTATGGAAGAAAATACCCCTATACTAGAGGAACTAATAACTCTCCGTCAGAAGCAAGCGGATCTTTTAGGCTACCCAAACCATTCAGCTTATATTTTGGAAGAAAGAATGGCCAATACTCCAGAAAACGTTGCACAGTTCCTTACCAATCTCGCTGATAAACTGCAGGTCTTGTGGCAGCAAGAGAGAGTCGATATGCTTAAGCTGAAAAAAGAAGAGGTAAATAAGGTTGTATTTCCTTGTCTTAAATTCTGTCATATGGTTAAAGCTAATTTCTCCCTCGCAATAATTATTTCTAATTAAATGATTCTGATATTCATTGATGCATTATTTAGTGGCAAAGAACCTTTGCTCGTTTTCCAGTGGTTGATTTGCATAGCTGCATATTTATTCTTTCCAGTGTGAAAAATACCACTTCGAGTACTCGGGCAAGCTCGATTTTTGGGATTTCCGCTACTACATGAACCAGGTAGAGGAAAAAATGTACGCTGTGGATCAAACTGAGGTGAGCAATGAGTACACAGTCCCACTTTGTCATTTTCTGAAAGTAACCAATTTTGGTCATAGTAATGACTAACAGACAAACTGCACTGTTTATTTATTTTCAGAGCTTTATAAGTTCATGAAGACCTAATTAAATTCTCGTTTTCTCTACAGGTCAGGCAATATTTCCCACTTGAGAAAGTTACGTCAGGACTTCTCCAAATATATCAAATGTTGTTAAGTCTCAAGTTTACTCAGGAAACTGATGCCGATACATGGCATGATGATGTTAAGTTGGTGAGTTTTTTTTTTTTTCCTACAAAGAAATTAAACTAAAAGGGGGGTGGCCGGGCCAAGAAACGCACATTCTCCATAATCCACACATACCTGAACCACTCCTCTCAGCTCCTTTGGGATAATATCTCAGAAACTAAAATTAGTGCATTTAGCTTTTATTTTTTGTTGTTCTTCCCTAAGCTGCTTGGCTGGACAGCCCCAGCTCTATGGAAGGCCACTGTCAATCCCACATATGTTGGCATATGTGGATATCAACAGAGTAGTCTCCCATTATGTTACTGATTTTAAGAGGCGATATGTTTTGGTGTTGCAAGTTAGAAGGTGTTGTACAGGTGAAAGAGCTCCAGTTTCTGCACGTATTGCTGATGTTTGAACCTTTAGTTTGTCAGTCAAAGTGACGGGTGTGGAACATGTTGGTCGTATGTGTATGTAGTTGGAGCCTGGGTTGCTGTCAATATCTCCATGTTGTCGTTGGTGGGATATTGCAGTTGTCATACAAAAAATTTAATTTTTTTATCTCGAGAGTAGCTATGGCATAATGTTTGAAAATTTCATCTAATTTTTTTCCTTCAGTATCGTGTAAATGATGCAAAAACAGATGAGCTGATGGGCTACTTCTTCTTGGATTTGTACCCACGTGACGGGAAATTTGGTCACGCTGCCATTTTCCCTCTCCAACCATCTTGTGTAAGACAAAATGGAGATCGACAGGTAGGCATCTTAAGTCTGAGAAAATGGTAAAGATTCGTTTTATGCACCCCTTCTATTTTTGGACTGACTTGACTCGACGCAAACTCAAATTTGAAGCCTTTCATAGCTTAGCAAGTTATTGAAGGGTGCATAAAACGTATCTTCTTTGAGAAAACTATATATAAAATAATTAAATTTTTTATACTTTAAATGTAGAAGGTATAAGCAGAAGCGTTTAGCTTATGAATGTTTTTCTTCTGTCTCATTCACCAAGGTTGCTGTTTGTGCTATGATGTGCAATTTTACTAAACCTACCAAAGATAAACCTGCCTTGTTGGATCACTCAGAGGTATGTGAGATTGAGACAATATAATATTATAGTAGGAATTACTCGTAATTATTTCCAATTATATTCCTTGCTCTATAATTAAACAGCCATCAGTTTAGCTTTCATACTGTAATATTTATTTAAAATTTAACTATTAGTGTCATAATATATATGCAAAGTACTGTGTCAATATCTTGAAGTCCCTAGATACAATACGATGCCAATAATTAATATCCTTAAATATAAGATTGATATTTTTCGCTAATATACAGTACAGATTGATATTTTTCGCTAATATACAGTACAGATATCCATGTTGTCTTTAATATAAAAAATAAGCACTCATGCAGAATGGAACTTCGTATTCCAATATGCCTAATGTTCAAACTGCAGTATCAGCACGGTTAATAAAATGACGCAGATACGTGGTACTTATGTTCATACCTAGGAGATCCTGACTGCTACTTCCTAAGGTGGCTTGTAGAACCTATCTTTGCCAGAGCTGTTCGGAGATAAGAAAGCAATGGTTTCTCTTGTGCAATAGCTCCCTGTAAAGTTTGTCAGGCTCTTATAGTACTCAAGTTAATATGCAATGGTCATTGGTGAAATGGTATCCTCATGAGCTCATTTGGTGATAATGGGAAAAAGGACTGTCCCATAGCTCTTGTGAAACAAAATTAAAATTGATTTGCACAATTTCAACAGGTCGAGACATACTTTCACGAGTTTGGCCACGTAATGCATCACATCTGTTCACGTGCAACGTATGCCATGTTCGCTGGAACACGAGTGGAGAGGGATTTTCTGGAAGCTCCTTCTCAAATGCTGGAGAATTGGGTTTGGGAAAAAGAACCACTCACTCTGATGTCTTCTCACTACCAGGTTAGACATTTCACTGTTTCTGTTTCCATGCTAATATTTTTGTAATTACATCTTGCCATTCCTTGTTGACTTTTTGCAAAGGATTATACACATTTCCTCTGCAAAAATTCATGTTAGATAATGTGATTAATGTTGTTTGCAGAGCGGAGAAACGTTGACTGATGAAATAGTTGAAAAGTTAGCCAAGTCTCGCAAAGCGAATGCCGGCGGCTTCAATCTACGTCAGATTGTTTTGAGTACCTTCGATCAGTCCATCCACCGAATGGGCCAGGCCGACACCAAGTCCCTCTTTGCTCAGACGTATAGAGAAATTATGGGCATAGAACCCATACCCAACACCAATATGCCTGCCAACTTTGGACATCTCGCTGGAGGATATGATGCTCAGTATTATGGCTATCTAGTAAGTACATAGTTTTTTATGGTTATTTTTTCCTTCATTTAATTCATCCTTTACAAGACCTTAGAATATCAATGCATGCAAAGGCAAGGCATCTTATTTTGTGGTAACTTAGTGTTGCTTAATTATTTATTGAAGTTATGTCATCCTATTTCAGTACTATATTTCAGATTTATATTATCTCCCGTAAAATGCTAACAGTCGCAGTAAGTTTTCAACCCCTAAATATGATGCAACTTTTCTTTAAACTGACGTTGCTAAATTCACTTAACACCAGATATTGTGGTAAAAGTAGTTGGTGGATTATGAAAATAGTATAGTATTGAAGTTTTCCTTAAATTAATCATATTCTTCAACTACAGTCTCGCACCCAATTAATTGCCCAATTCAATCTAACAACGTAAGACAGTGAAAGATAAGCCAACCTTAGGCCTGGATTAAACCTGCAGCAAGTAAATCACCAGCTCCAGTCACTACCATTGTGCCATAATGCTGCTAAATGCCATTTGGAGTTTGCACATTTAGGAGAGGTATTGTGTGGTGAAATAACTTTCAATTCTGTGAGTCATTGCGTCTTGTGTTATTCTAACTTATATCATTCTTTTCCAGTGGAGCGAAGTATTTTCCATGGATATGTACGAGAGTCGGTTCAAGAAGGAGGGCATCTTGAACCCAGCCGTTGGGGCGGATTATCGGAATTTAATCCTCCAGCCCGGAGGCTCAAAAGATGCCGCAGTGCTACTCAGAGATTTCTTAGGCCGGGATCCAAGTCCAGATCCCTTCCTTCGCAGTAAAGGACTTCAGCCTTGAAGAAACTGCTATTTAGGCTGTTAAATACAAAACCTAAAGCAACATAGTTTCCCCCTTTGTCTTTATATTTTTTAGCTTGTTTTGTTTATATAACTAATGTCATAATTTTGTATATGATCCGTTTTGTTTATAAAGCTGGTGATGACCCTTAAATGAATGTCAACTCTTTCGTGTTGACCCCAGGACAGGTACCTTTTCAGAATAAAATTTCTTGAAACTTTTCTTGGATGCGAAGTGGATAAATAAGTACGAAGAAGTAGGTTATTAATTCTCTCATAGATTTCAGTGGGTTGAATATTCTACCAGAAGGTACCCAGCTGCAAAGACAAGAAAAAAGTTATGGAAATTTTTAAAAGAATGTACTATCTGTTACATGTGGCATACTTTTTACATGTTCTTTTTTTCTTTTCTTCTTTTTTTACAGTACCATACATGCAGATAATAACTTAATAAAAAAGGGATTTAAGCACTGTAAAAAAAATTATTACAAAAAACTACATTTTGGTCACGTGTCTCCTAATAAGCATTACTATAGATCCACAGACCTCCGACTAATTTCTTTTTGCCGGCTTATCAAGGTTGCAGTAGGATTAGGGAAAATCAGGAATGGAGGTATAGTGTTTTAGGGATAGTTCGAATATTTGTGATTTAGGGGAGTATGACTTGGCTGTTAGAAGTCACTGAAAAAAACCCTTTACAATAACATTCGTTTCGGTCAGCCAACACTGCCCCATTCTCCTGGAGGGTACATATGAAGTTCATCCTCCATTTAAGGGTTAAAAGAGTTTTTCACGCCTCCTTTGCCTTGGCATATTTTGGGTATGTGTGTAAATAAGTTTTGTTATCGTCATAGTAATGTCATCAAATTGATGACTGTGGCAGATGTTTTGTATTGCAGATTTACCTGTGATGTACCTTATATAAATACAGATACCCAAAACATGACATAAACAAGATGGAAAAGCTTGAAAGAACTCAGAATGCCATGGCTTTGTTAATATTTTTAATGATTTATATAGTAGTATATACTTTTAACAGAATGTTTTTATAATCTTGCCTCAAGGGATACGTCCATTTCAATAGAGAAAAGGTACAAAGGTTCAAACATCAAAGAAATCACATACTTATACAGTTATGTATCAACCTATTCAATGCTTTTCAGCGAGCTCCATAAAATTCACTATACAGTATATAACTAGCAAGCTCCATGAAATACAGTATAAGATTTGCAACCTCCATAAAATTCACAATAACGGTCCATTCAAAGTCTGTGTAGAAAATCAACGAGCTCTATATTAACAAAAGAGTCCATTCAAAATTCTGATTTAAAAGAGCATTAATTAGTTTTTGAAGATATATGAATATTAATGAGAAAGTAATGCATAAATAAGCCCTACACAAACATTAAGAGTGTCTATTCAAAATACCCCTCTGTTAAAAAAAGTTCTTACTGTTCAGACATATTAGCTGTATATATATAACCAGATAACATCAGTCATCAGCTAGATTATTAACTTTTTTTTTTTTTTAAGATTTTCTCTATCAAATTTTAGGTTTTGAAATGTGAAACTTGCACTGAAATTTGTTTGTAATGAATTGTTTGTACTAAATTTTGTGTTTAACTTTGTTTAGTTCATATGGTGTGATTTTGGTGTTGTCATCTGACTAACTTGTGAGAAAAAGCAACAGCTATGATGAAATATATCTTTCTTAAGTGATTATTGGACATTTCCTTAGAGTTTTTAACTCTTCTGTATATGTATATATGGAAGAATAAATTTTTGTTTTGTTTTCAAAATGTTAACTCTTCCTGGTCTAATATTGGTGGCGGAAAATATTTTTGTAGAATACATCCTGCACTGAAAGAGAGGCTGCTATGGCCAGATTGGTAGCATGTGCGACTTAGATTCGTCGTTTCGAGACTCGCCACGGTCTGAGGTTATAAAGGGTATTTCCTCAGGGTAACGGTTGCACTGCCATGAACAAAGTCCTTTGAAAGAAGACACCATTCTAGCTTAATAGAAAAGGAAGTCTGTGATGTAATACTCGATCATGTCTGCACTGAATGACCGTATATCTCCTTAATTAGGAAAAGATGGTTTTTATCAATAGAATACCATATACTACAGCACCAACATGGTAGACAAGACTGTAA
Organism: Halocaridina rubra; assembly: GCA_037179515.1. Lineage (NCBI taxonomy): Eukaryota > Metazoa > Arthropoda > Malacostraca > Decapoda > Atyidae > Halocaridina > Halocaridina rubra. The sequence goes on along the minus strand of JAXCGZ010017063.1, from coordinate 13,777 downwards.
CAATAGAATTGATAGAGCAGGGCTATAACTAAAGCTGCTCCACCTTAACTGTGATTGCATTGTTTTCTTGTAATTAAAATTATTTTTCTTCTGTAACTACACTTTATGAACACTTGACTCAAGGGACCTGGAGTGGCAGCATCTGTGGCACAGGTTCACCCTCTAAAAGCTGCATATCAGGAGAGCAGCAGCAAAAGAGCCCAAACAGCCACAACCAACCCTTGGCCCCAACGGGGCAAGAGAACCGGGGAAAAGCTTCAGTCACATGGGCGATTACCTCATCTCTCGACATAAATACACTTAACAAGTTTTTCTACTCCGAAAATCACTCTCCAGCTGCCATTTCTTGTCCCCTACCACTAGAAATGAATGGGCGGAGTAGAAAAAAAAAGTGCACTGTATGAGGCAGGGGATGTACATTATAAGTAAAACTAAGTAAGCTATATCTATCCCACTTCATTTAGGGAGGTTATCTAGTATTTACATACTTAAGAGTGCCTTTTAAAGTTCTGCCAAGGGAGGTATTACTATAGTGGTAATGTACTACACATAGTAAGTTCTGCAGCTCCATCAGTTACACGAAATAATGCTTGTTAACAACTAAAAGGGTTATTCTAATAGATAGGGAAAACTAAAACCACCCAGTTATGCTATCGTATTGTAAAAGGCAAATAAAAGGAGGAAATAATTCCACCCACATATACCGACATTGTAAAGGGAAATAACAAGGATATCTCAAGTAGCGAAGGAGAAAGAATTATAATTTTCTCTACCCTGCTTTCAACTGAACACAGCAAAAATGAAATATCCCTGGTGGTAGGTAGGAATTTCAATCATGGAGGTAGGACAGCCCTGTTTTTTTTTTTTCACTTAGCCTACAGCAATACAAATGAAAGACTGAAGAGCTGAGAATTGTATTGCGTTTGAGAAAACATAAAAAGGAAAATTTCTAGCGCTTAGGAAGTGAGAGTATGCTCAGCATGGCCAAAACAGGAGGAAGAGATGGAGATGGCAACCCTGGATTCCTCTTTTCGCACTCAAACAAAAGAAAGGATATATATATATGAAATGCCTTGATTCTTCTTAAGATATATGAAAAAAGAATATCCTTGGTGGTAGGGAACACAGAATTCCGGCCTCCGTGTTTCTTGTATGTAAAAAAACTAGAAGAGATCTGGCAACCCTGAATTTTATTCTTGTTACATTTGTGTCCTCCCTGATGCTTTCAGAGTGTTAAGGGATTGTTTGAAAAAAATGGGAGCATACAAGAGGCAAGGCATCATATCTGAAAAAAGGGAACATACAAGAGGCGAGGCATCATATTTGAAAAAGGGGAGCATACAAGAGGCGAGGCATCGTGTTTGAAAAAAAAAAAGGGGGAACATACAAGAGGCGAGGGATCAAGTTTTGAAAAGAAAATAAGAAGTTAGCATAAACTCAGATATACAAACAGAGAAGTTGTAAATAATGAAGTTTTAATCTAACAAAGACACAGAAAATGAAATTCCCCTCATTTGATGTATACCATAAAAAACTCGATATTGTAAGCAAAGAAAAGAAGAAGAAGCATGTATGGGGCGAGAAAAAGCGTGTACAGTTGTAATATGTAAATATAGAAATGCCGTGAAGAAAAACTGCGAAACAAATAAAAATAAAAAATAAAATAGAATGTGTAAGTATATAATGCACACAAAAAAATATTATTAATAAATACATATAATGCAAAAATGCAATATATATGTATAAAATAATGCAAAAATGCAGTATATATGTATAAAATAATGCAAAAATGCAGTATATATGTATAAAATAATGCATAAAAAATACGAAAGATAATAACAGAAATAAGTATTTGTACCTAAAACAGAACATATAACACAACAGATAAATACAAAATTAAGTACATATAAAGATGTGGGGCGGGCACAATATCAAAGAATAGCCTCACCGTATTCCCTGCGTGTCGTAAAAGGCGACTAAAAGTGGACGGGGCTGGGGGACTAGGAATCCCCCCCCCCTTGTACCAATCTCCTGTGAGACGTCAAAGAAGAAGGGGAGTAGAGGGGAGAATAACTTCTCCCCAAACTGTTTTCCTTTTTTGATGTCGGCTACCCCCCAATTAAAGGGGGAAACAGCCAAGGTATATGTATGTATGTATAAAGATGCAGTATATATGCATAAGTATAATTCACACCAAAAATCCCCCAAAATCAAGAAAAAATTAAATATAGAGACCGTGTATATGCATAAATATACATACATACACAATATTCGCAATCCCATTGGTATAGTGGAGGTGGCCAAGTCAAAGAATACACATTGAACAGACCCAATTTCACCCCAATACTCCTCTTAGCACCTTGGGGAGCATAAATATTATACATAATACAACTACATGAGATTAAAAAACAGTAATTAGTAACTGTAAAGATGCCATGAATACGTATAAATATACTATAAAAATACTCATCTATCTATATACGTGGCCCCATTCCCCATTGCAAAGGGGGTGGCCAAGCCAAGAAACATATTCACCACGATCCACACATATCTCAACCACTCCTCTTAGCTCCTACAGTGTCCTTGATCCTCTCGTGAGGGAGAGTGGCCAAGTCAAAGCACACACATTCACAAGAAACCAATTCCTTAAATCAAAATAGGAAATAAGTAAAAAAAATGAAAATAAAAAAAATAAAGATGCCGTGTGTCTGTTCACTGCGTCGCCACCAAAGGAAGAGATTTATCTCAAGTTCTTGCTGCAGCTTCCGACACGTGAAACGTCAAGGATTAAAAAGAGATGATTATCCCGCTTTGAAGGTTTTTGCAAACACATTTCTCTAGGAAGGGTTTTTTCTCTCGCTCTCGTAAGTGGGAGGAAAGGGTGCCAGAAAAGAAATAACAAAGGGAAAGAAATAGGGTATTACGGAGTTTCTTTCTCGTTTCTAAAGTTAAAAATTAGGTGTAAATATAAAAAAATAGTAAATGTTTACTTTCACACACCCAAAGAGTGAAAGGAATATGGTAAACACTGGGAAAATATCTGAAACAGCTGAAAAGAATAAAGAACAATAATTTCAATTGTTGACTTTTTTTTTCTTTAACCAGAGTTGTACTTGAAGAACAGACAAAACCAAACGTAACATCATACAAAAATTTGAGTTTTTTCTTGAATGGGGTGTGTGAAAGTAAACATTTACCCAAGGAAATGCTAAATTAAAAACAATCTAAAACATCTCAAAAGAACTATAAAGTCATTCTAATGTTCAATTGATTCCTAAACAGGGACTGAAGTAAATTAACCTAATATTATAATGAATATCGGAAATTTGTTTTCCCCTAACCTAATATTATAATGAATATCGGAAATTTGTTTTCCCCTAACCTAATATTATAATGAATATAGGCAATTTTTTCCCCAAGCTGATGGATATGTAAGTATACAATTACCAAAGAAATTTATAAAATATCGAATTGTATCTAAAATTATTCAAACCATTTCCATTGGTTTCGGTTTTACGTCACGAACTCCCTTTTATACTAAGGGCTAGGACGGTTGCCTTCTTGCGAAGGACTTGTTTTGGCAGATGCAATCGTTACCCTGAGCGTATGCCCTTACTAACCTCAGTCCGTGACGGGGCGCGAACCCTCGACCTGCCGCCTCAGATTCAAATTGACCTAAAATTATAAGAGGTATTTTTTTTTTTCCTGCCTGAGGTGTGAAAGTAACATTTACCAAATTACATCACAAAACATTGAAAAAGAATAAAAATAATAGGCAAATACAATTTAAAAAACAATACTTTCAATTATCATTTAGTTTTCTTAATTTGGGGTAAATTAGGCTAACTACCCTAACGAGGTTTATTCTACTATTACAGTAATATTAAGCTATTCCCTCCCAAGTGGTTGTGTGAAAATCGACATTTTCCGAATAAACCTACAAAGCACTAACAAAAATCAATAAGTAAAAAAAAACTTTCATTTCAATTATAATTTCTTTTTTTAATAGGATATGACTTGACTCAACCAAACCTAATATTTCAATTTAGATCATGAGAATTTTCTTCTGATTAGGAATATAAAATTAAACATTTACTGAATTTTTCTTAGCGTAAGTTTTCGGTGCAATAAAGTTGCTTAGCTTAACTAAAACTTTAACCCGTTAACTTGGTTAAGACCCGAGACTAAGGCGACATCACAAGCAATTCGAAAATATTAAGCCATCCATTTATTTATATCTATGGAAATAAAATTAAAAAAAAATCTACACTAGTTTATATCGAAGGTAAGAAAATAAAAAATTATAAAATATGCAGTAGATTCATATACACCTAAGTCAATATATAAAAAAGAAAAAAATAATACAAATAGGAGCGATTAACATTACATATACTCTAAGAAGTCCTTACCTCAAGTCCTCAACGAGGGCTTCAGTGATTTAAGGGCCACAGTAACCTTGCCGCTCCCCACACTGTCTAAACGTTTACTGAGAATTTTGTAGTTTCGTTTGATAACTTGAATAGCGTTTTTCCAGTTCAGCATAAACAAAAGACGTGCGCGAAGCGAATTGAGGAATTCTATATTTGTTTCTTATTTGGGATTTTTAATACACAGTATTATCATCTTCTCTTTTATAATATAAATTTTCACCGTTTATGCATATTATACTTACTTATTTTTCTCTCTTTAGTGCATATTATCCTATTTGCGCTTATGCATATTAATTTTCTTTAATTATCCAGATCTGTATTATACTATTTTTTTTTTATAATTACTCAATTTATGTATATTGACTTAATATAATTTCAGGAAACAAGTAAAAAACATGATGTTTTTATACAAATATTTTACTGATATAAATAACATTCTTACTTAATTATTTGACATGTAGAAACATACAAAAAACGTAAAAATATACATGATACATCTATGTATTCTATACAATGCAGAAACATGAATTAATAATAATAATAATAATAATAATAATAATAATAATAATAATACAAAAATTCCAAACATTAATTTTAAAGACTTTATGGAAAACAGACTAGAGAATAAAACTGGAAAAAGAATGGATAAACAGAAGTCTTTAAATAAAAAACAAAAAAAAAAGATATATAAATAGATATAAATATTTCGGAACTCTCAAACAATATACAGGAATGGAGTATGAATGCGTGTATATATATATATATATATATATATATATATATATATATATATATATATATATATATATATATATATATATTATATATATATTATATATATATATATTATATATATATATATATATATATATATATATATATATATATATATATATATATATATATATATATATATATATTATATATATATATATATATATATATATATATATATATATATATATATATATATATATATATATATATATATATATATATATATATATATATATATATATATATATATATATATATAATATATATATATATATATATATATATATATATATATATATATATATATATATATATATATATATATATATATATATATATATATATATAATATATATATATATATATATATATATAATATATATATATATATATATATATATATATATATATATATATATATATATATATATATATATATAATATTATATATATAATATATATATATATATATATATATATATATATATATATATATATATATATATATATATATATATAATATTATATATATAATATATATATATATATATATATATATATATATATATATATATATATAATTGAGCAAAATGACACTGCCCACAGGATTACAGAATGAAAATATGGGATGACTGACCGCACATGTGACATTACCAGATCAAAAAGGGCGCCATAATTGCAAACTGTGGGTAGAGCTACTTTGCTCAAAAGAAAAAAAAAATGGACAGACCTGAAGAAAAAATGAACGAAACCAACACGAAGGAATCTCTTTTAAGCCTTAATAAGAAAAAGAAAAATAATACAAGATCCTCCATTATTGGTACGCAAAATATCCCTTTTCACTGTGAGAATGCTAACTAGAACAATAAAGACCTATCAATAATAGTAATAATAATGATAGTAATAATAATCATAGTTACATTTAACCATAAAAGGTACAGTAAGCACTTTCTCAAACTATTATTCTTTATCAATACTATTACTAAAATTATTATTTGTTTCAAGTCATCGGTACAATTATTCTTTCACCCTCATCGCTAGAAAATATTAAGACTAGAACAGTGCTTTTTATCTGTTATGATCAAAGTCTGTCCAACTTACATGGGTCAAATAGGCTCCTCCTACAACTGAAAACTTAACTGGCATTGGCTTTTAGGAAGTCTTTCCTCTACTCAGAACTCCACCCACTATGGAAGGCGCTCCTGCGACTGGTTACAATATGTTAACGTATAACTTGACCAACATGGCTGAATTAGTAGGCGGAGCTTGAGTGACCACAGTATACTGGACAGTCAGTAACAGGCTAGGTGAAAACTAGCCCCATAATTACAATTTTTAATAAGAAAACAGAGGTAGAGTCAAGAAAATCCTTTGGAAATATATGACTAGGTGTAAAAAAGTTAATGGAATACAATCGTTATAATAATCACATTCATCATAATCAAATACAATCATCATAATAATAATTATCATTATCATTATTATTGTGAAACTATACAAGATCATCATGAGAGCTGATATCGTTATAACAATCTCTTGAATACAATAAAATAGAATGAGTTCATTTTTAGGCATAACACCTTTGATTACCATTTACAATAATAATAATAATTATATTAATATCTTTTTAATTAGAATAATAATAATATGGAGTCTTAAATACTACTTTTTAATCTCACCAGTATGAGCAGGACAAAAACTTTGGCTTCATTCACAGCACCTTTATTTTTAAAGGGGTTTAGCAGGGGGGGGTTAGGGGTCAATATATGGAGTAGCACCTCAACTTCCAGTATGAACCTCATCCTTTTGAGAGACAGACTCACTCAACTCGTTCACAAGAGCGAGAAAGACTCTCCATACCTAAAATAATGTGAGACTCAGAGAGAGAGACTTCAATCCTTGGAATTCTACTACTAATAATAATAACAACACTGATTAGTTTATTAAATAAATAACACTCGTGTATTATTTTCTAAGAGGTTATATTATATTTTATAAGAGGTAGCTACGTCCAAAACCCAGCACACTTGGATATACTATATCGTCCTTTGTGAATTTTTATATAGAATATTTTTTTAAATACTTCCTCTTTAAACGCAAACGTATCATAGACAATTTTTACAGGAGGTTATTGAAAATTACTTTCCTTGTATCTTTTTCTCGCCTTGGGAGATAAATAAAAACATTCCTACCTCATACTATAAGAGGTTTAAGTACAGGCCAAGGTGAGTTTTGGTGAAGAGGCACAAGCGTTCTAAACCTCCACACGTGGAGGAAAACGTTTCAACCTTCAAACTTCTTGATTTGGTGAAAACCTCCACACGTGAAGAAAAATGTTTCGAGTCTTTACAATTCTTTTTGGGCGAAAACCTCCACAAGTGGGAAAAAACGTTTCAAGCCTCCACACTCTTCTCCATGAAAACGTTTCGGTTTTTCAGAGGAAAACGTTATCGACTGACTACAGCAGAAGTCCCTGCGCGACTCCTACGTAAGGATAGGGGTGGAATAAATTAAATAGAATGGCGAAAAGCGTACATGCGGCGTACACGCCAAGGGCGACCCACCACAAGAGCTGTTCGTGAAGTCGCTGTTCAAAATTTTTAAGGACGACTAGACCAAGTGTGAGCCCAGCTAAAGCCCCCGTGAGATGGGCCACGTACGAAACGGGTAGACCCACCGTTTCATGGGCGTACCTGTCGTATATGGCAAAACCCACGTCGGCACTCGCTGTAGAAAAGACAGACAAAAAAGGGAAACAAAAATTAGTTTTCTGATAAAGAAAAAAAAAACCTTCACGTTCTTAGTTTAAGTATTAGTTATATTCATTGTTAAAACTGAGTTAGGTATATGTCAATGACTAACCAAGAACGTAAATACGATGCTAAAAAACTATTACTTCCGGTGATTCATTAGACTTCTTAAATATTAAAATGAATTCTAGTAATTTGTCACCTTCTGTGGTAATTAATTTCTTTAAATTAACCAAGAAATAATTTAGGAAAACTCATGTTTTAGTTTACTCACTAGTTTTACTTAGAATCTGTATTCTGGTAACTTAACAAGTTCTATGGTCATGTATTTCTTAATATCAACTACCCCACCCCACCCTAAAAAAAAATCATACCATTTCAGAGACAAATTAGCGGTTCAAAACTCTAAATTCTTCAGGTGATATTCAATAGTTAAACAAAATCCCCCTCAAAAATAAATCTACCTCTCCAAATACAAAAAATCTGATAGCATCTCTCTCGGATAACAATTAGCAATAAATCTATTCATCCAAATTAAAAAAAAAAAAAAAAAGATAAAGAATAATCTGGTGCCATTGAGACAAGACTTACCGACAAAGAAAACGCCTAGGAGTCTGAGAATGCCAAATTGCATATTATTATAGTTGATGAGGACATTAGCAAGATGGGCAGCCAAGAGAGCATACACGCCCCCAGACGCCCCCACCAGGTACACGTCGGCGTCGAAGACGGAAGTACCCAGAGAACCGGCCAGGACCCCAGCTAGATACACGGTTCCTATACGGGCCGAACCGTGAACCATCTCCAGCGGTAGACCTACCAGCATTTGCACCAAGAGATTGAAGGCGAGGTGAACCCAACTGAAATAAACAAGAAGAAGAAATGGTTATTAAAGTAAACAAAAGATTATTTGTGCCTATCTATTTATCTTTTTATATATCTCCTTCAATATAGCACTATCTATCTATCTATCTATCTGAGGATACCATTATTTATATACCTTAATATATCACTATCTACCTGTCTTAATATAGCAGTCTAAACAAACTTAATAACTGAAGCTACTGTCCACCTGTCTAAGTATATATCTACTTACTAACCTCTGATATCATAATTTATATATTATCATTGTAACAACAACAACAATAATAACAACAACAATAACAATAATACTAATACTGATAATAATAATAAAATTGGCACTGCAATAAGTTGAAAACGGTATAAATTTGACTAATATCCTTGCAACAACGTCAACAAGAACTGCAAGAAGAAGAAGAAGAAGAAGAAGAAGAAGAAGAAGAAGAAGAAGAAGAAGAAGAAGAAGAAGAAGAAGAAGAAGAACTAAATTGGCTATAAAAAGTACACAAAAGTCTAAAGATGGTTCTACAAGTGTCTGAAGGCATGTCTGAAATAACTTCTATGTGAAAACATTTTTTTTCTATTCTTATTGCGTCTTTATCGTCTACCATACACTGTAGGTGCCAAGAGGAACCTTACATAATAACAAACTAATAAAAATTTTCGCACACAGACAATTTAGGAAGCAACATAAGAGGTAAATAGAGAAATACTTATATGATGAACTGCATAAATGCATAAATAAATTAAACAAATAAATAAATTAAACAAATAAATAAATAAACAAATAAATAAATAAATAAACAAATAAATAAATAAACAAACACATAAATAAACACACAAAATTAGTTATCGGAACCTAGTTGTGCATATTATTCCTAAGATCATAAATAGAGCGAAAATACAATCCCTTTGAATTGATTGGAGTTCAAAACCTCCCTCCTACTGACTGGAGATTAAAAAAAAAATCCCTCCTACTGACTGGAATTAAAAATATGCTCCTTCTTAATGTTTAGTCAAAACACTCCCTTTTGCTGGCTGGAGATGAAAAACTTCCTCCTACTGATTGGAGTAGCAAAACGCCCTCCTACTAATTACTTGAAAAACTCCCCCATACTAATCAAGAGTTGAAAAGCTCACTGCTACTGAATGAAGTTAAAATGTAATTCTTTCTACTGATTGGCGTTAATACAATCCCTCATACTGATCGGAGTTAAAATACACCTCTTCCTTCTGACTGGAGTCAAAACACATCTTTCCTACTTACACTCTCCCTCCTCCTGATTGGAGTTAAAATATACCCCTTCCTACTGTTTGGAGTCAAAACACTCCTCACTAATGATTGGAGTTAAAACACCTCACTGACTGGAAATAAAACAAACGCCTTCCTACAAACTGGGAATAAACACAGTCCTCCCTACTAACTGGAAACAGATTGGAGTGAAAACACAGTCCTTCTGGCTGACTGAAGTAAAATCTTAACATTTCCTACTGTTTAGAGTCAAAGCATGTTACTTCCTACTATTTGGAGTCAAAGCACGTTCCTTCCTACTGTTTGGAGTCAAAACACGTTCCTTCCTACTGTTTGGAGTCAAAACACGTTCCTACCTACTGGCTGGAATAAAAACACGTTCCTTCCTGCTGTTTGGAGTCAAAATACGTTCCTTCCTACTATTTGGGGTCAAAACACATTCCTTCCTACTGTTTGGAGTCAAAACACGTTCCTTCCTGCTGTCTGGAGTCAAAACACACACACACACACACACACACACACACACACACACACACACACACACACACACACACACACACACACACACACACACACACACACTCATACTTATGATCCAGTCAAAAAAATTCCAATCTTTATGGTAGATAAAGTACTCACCCGGCATGGAGGAAGGCATAAAATAGAAATCTCCAGACATGGTGCCTTTTATCTGGTCTATAAATGAATGGCGAATCTATGGGGACAGGACCCGCTACATTCATCTCGCCAGTAATAACAGTGTAATATGAGAACACACATAACTGAAAAGAGAGAAAAAAATGTATATCAGTAAGTATTCTATTACATGAGTTTGAGAGAGCTGAATGTTATTTAATACATGTATGGCGACAGTTTGTATTATATTAACTGCAAGTACAGAAAGGTACATATTACTTAATGCATGTTTGACACCAAAAATTAGCATGCCGTGGTATATTATATATATATATAATATATATATATATATATATATATATATATATATATATATATATATATATATATATATATATATATATATATATATATATATATATATATAATAAGTCTGGTTGTAATCAACATTTTTCTTAATTATTAACTTCATTGTTGTCGATTTTCAGTGTGGAAATACGATGATAAAAATATTATATACACAAACATACACAAACACATACACTATAACAGCACCAGTGACACTGATGGGCAAAGGTGGAACAAGAACTCAAACATAATATTACGGAATTGTATAAAATGCATTTTTAAAGTCAGAAAACTCGCAAATTCATATATTTTAGCTATAAAAGTTGAATTGAAATCAACCAGACAGAAAGCAGGATTCGTACAGTAGCTTTAGCCCAGTAAGGAAGGGACAGTGGTATCCATTACCTGATAACTGCTGTCAAATCAGCAGTGCAAAGAAGTGCAAGGCAGAAAGAACCAAAAGTCTATAACCGAAACTGTCTATATCAAGCAATGTGGAATTCTTACTGTAAACTCACTGACTCTCTCTCTCTCTCTCTCTCTCTCTCTCTCTCTCTCTCTCTCTCTCTCTCTCTCTCTCTCTCTCTCTCTCTCTCTCTCTCTCTCTCTCTCTCACACACGGCTGCATACTTGTGTGACCCCCGATGGTGCCAATCCAACCAGCTGATGTCATGCAAAAGGCGAGACTAGTGCCAAGGCACCCAGCACCTAATCAGGCACCAAAATCTTTGAACAATTTTCAATGGCACTCAAAACGACCTTAACCTTGAATAATTAACCTTAATTAACAGTCCATTTAATGAACTTTTATATCTGATATTAATCATAAACACAGTCAGAATTCAATGTAAGTAATTCTTCAAAACACGTGTTTGGTCCAGAAATAAACACGACTGCAGTTTGGCACCCGAATGGGACGGGACAGAGGGGTGGATCTGGTATGAAACTGCATCTCATCCCTCGACCCCTATTTGACCTGACCTCAAGAGGGTGTGGGTTAAAGCTACGGCAAACATGACACGGAATATTATGCAAAACATGACCGGAAGTGCCAAGAGGAAATGTAACGGACGAGGTGTGGCACTTGCATGTCTCTGGCGCCACACACGCACACACGTTCTCCACCTTCCTCACCTCCAAGGTCCCCTCTCCCTACGGCGCCAATGCTAAATGTATCAGCAATTTGACTTGCTTTTAGAATAAATTCAGCATAAAAAAAAAATACGAAAAAAATTTCAGTATCTATTTAGATATTTAAAATTCAGAATAAAAGAATATGAAAATTTTTATGTACTATATTAGATATGAATAATAAATTTTCATATACGTCAAACTTTAATTTATGATCATATTTTTCATTTCTTCCTCTGAAGCTTGATTTTGGGATTCAGGGTCATTATCATAAACATTAAATATACGAAACTAAAAAACAGAAAATAAAACTTGATAGAAATTTCGATATAAAGAAAATCATACGTATATACATATTACTTTTATAAAGTTCTCTTCTGTATTTTAATTCTGATCAAGACTCTCAGACAACAATGTCAAACATCTCAATTGAAAAACTCCCCCCCCCCGCCATTACCCACGTATTTTCCTGTACCCCCGATACCCCCAAATTCTTACCAATACACGCCTCCCCCCCCTTCTCCAAGGTAATGTCTAGCCACAATCATCAAATGAGGGGTGGAGGGAGGAGCAAATGGGGAGGGGAGGTAAAAACGCCCATGAGCCAAAATCGAACCGAGACAAGGAACAACAAGAATAAGGGGAAAACCGACATAACCAACCGGCAAAATAATCCCATGAATTAAATTATATTTAATTTTCTTATAACGATTCCCAATTTGCAGAAGTTCTCTCTCAATGAGTTGGTTAAAGCCATGAGACGAAATATAGTATTCCTAGTGATTTAAAATATGCTAAATATATATATTGTAATAATAATAATAATAATAATAATAATAATAATAATAATAATAATAACAACAACAACAACAACAACAACAATAATAATATTTTTGTAGCAACATGTTTGGTGGATATGGTGAGGCTGTTTCCCCCCACGTTGGTCTGATAGGACAAGATTGAACACGATTAGCAGAGAGACCACGTGTGAAGGCATCATAGACAAGAGATAGATAGATATAGATAAATAGTACAACAATAATAAAATATAAAAATAGGAAAATAATACATGGTTGAGAATGCATTATCGTTTGGTGGGACACGCAGAGCCACTCGATGTTCTCAGCTATGGGGTCGCTAATTTTGACCTGATCCAAGCATTTTATATGATGATTAGAGGAAAATAATAAAAAAAAATGTCATTCTAATATTTTGTTATTTCCTTGCTCTCCCTTGTAATGTCTGTCCACGTGCCCGAAGCCTCTAATCCTGCCCAATCTTGTTCTAGCAGCCCAACTTCACATGGGGCAAACCCCAACACTTACAACCAAACATGATACTGCAAGATCATCATTATTATAATAATAATAATATTAATTATTATTATTATTATTATTATATACATAGACTAGATGCCTCTTTTCTATGTATGCACTAACGATTATTTTTTTGCTAACTATTATTAGTATAATGATTATTGTTGTTGCTGTTGTTATTAGAGAGCTACATAGATAGATAGAGAGCTAGAAAGATAGATAGATAGATAGATAGAGAGAGAGAGAGACGTTGGTCTCTTGACATTCAAATTTGGC
>JAXCGZ010017062.1:145000-160248 GCA_037179515.1 Halocaridina rubra | reverse complement strand
CCTAGCCACCACGTGTTCCACTCGCCCACTCTCAGTTCTGCATTGGTGCCCACATTGTGTGGTTCATTCTTGATCTGTTTGTAGCTCTTACTTTATTTTCTATTGTTTTGCCTTTTAGAAAGCCCTTATTTTGGCTTATAAGAAAGTTAATAGTAATAGTGTTATTGGCGGCAAACACCCTACATGCATAACACTGGAAACGAAGACAGAAATAATTTCTAAACATGAAAATGGGGTTGGTGTGTCCGATCTCGCCACGCAGTATAACATGGCGAACTCGACCATCTGTACTATTTTAAAAAATAAAGAGATCTTAAAGGCGGCTGACGTGGCTAAGGGAGTAAATATATTAACGAAGAAAAGGTCACAGTTGATAGAAGAGGTAGCATAATTATTGTTGTGAATAAATGGAAAATAGCTGGTTGGAGATAGTATTAGCGAGGCCATAATATGTGCAAAGGCTTTTCAAATCCACCATGATTTAGTAGCGAACTCTCCAAGTTCTAGTGGTGCTAAAGTTGACGAATTTAAAGCCAGCAGGAGCTGGTTTGAACAGTTTCGTCGACGAAACTGAGATTCATAGCGTCACTGGACATGGAGAGGCGGCTAGTTCCGACCAAAAAGTTGCGGATTCTTACGTGAAGGAATTCGCTAAATCTGTCGAAAATGAAGGTTATATCCCGCAACAAGATTTTAATTGCGATGAAACGGCATTCTTTTGGAAGAAAATGAATAAAAGAACCTATATAACCCAAGAGGAGAAGTCACTGCCTGGCCACAAACCAATGAGAGACAGGCTTACACTTTTATTGTGCACTAATGCTAGTGGAGATTGTAAGATCAAGCCCCTTTTAGTTTACCACTCTGAAAATCCGTGTGTTCTTAAGTGCAATAACATGTTGAAGGCTAGCCTTCCGGTAATGTGGAGGTCAAATCTAAAGGCTTGGGTAACACGGATTTTATTCCTAGAGTGGTTGATTGCAGTATTTGCGCCAGAAGTGAAAAAGTATCTTGAGGAAAATTATTTGCCCATTAAGTGTCTCATCATAATGGATAATGCTCCTGCCCATCCTCCAGGTGTGGAAGAAGATCTTGCTATACATTACGACTTCCTTAAAGTAAAATTTCTGCCTCCAAACACCACTCCTATCCTCCAGCCCATGAACCAGCAGGTAATTTCTAATTTTAAGAAACTGTATACAAAGGGTCTTTTTGCCAAGTGTTTCCAGGTCACCAATGACATGGACTTGACTCTTCGTGATTTCTGGAAAGACCACTTTAATATTCTCCACTGCATTGGCCTCATTGAAAAAGCTTGGAAGGAGGTCTCATATCGCACACTGAACTCCGCCTGAAGGAAACTTTGGCCAGATTGTGCCTGATAGAGACTGCGAGGGCTTCAAGCAGGAGTTAGCTATTCAAATTGTGAGTGAAATTGTGGCCACAGGCAAAAGTTTGGGCTTGGAGGTCAATGAGGAGGATGTGGAGGAGCTGGTGGAGGACCACAAAGAAAACCTTACCACAGAAGAATTAGCTGGAACTGCAATGTGAACAGGTGAAGATTCTCCTAGAGGAGCAGTCACCGGAGGAGGGGGATGTGAGGGAAAAGGTGTCCAGATAAGATTTTAAAGAAATTTTTAGTAAGTGGAATGATATGCAGGCTTTTATTGAGAATCATCATCCAGATAAAATTGTGGCCAATAGAGTAGTAACATGGTAAATGACAAGGCGATGAATATTTTTAGAAAAATTTACCAAAGAAGAAAAAGACAAATTTCTTTGGATCCTTTCCTTGTCCCAGTAGGCTGGGAAACAGCTATCAAAAGAGAAGAGAGAAAACACCAGAAATACAGCCTGTATCGGAAGAGTTCCCTAACATTTTTATGGAAGAGGACTCTCCTTCCAAAAATTAGTCCTCCTCCTCCACCACCATCCACGTATGCCAGCAACAAAGGTAAATACAGGACTGCTTCTTACCTACACTATCTTTTTCTTACCTACAATATGTACTCTATCCTACTGTATTTGTTAATAGTGGGAGAACGAGACAACTTCTTCTAAGCTTTGGACTTTGCTATTTTATACTGGGCATCAACTAGTGTATCCTGTATACATGAATATGTACATGTTTTACTTTAGTAGAGTAGAATTCCTTTCTAAATTTCCATTTACAGATGATATACATATAACCTGTATTATTTTTCATGCTTTTAGTGACAAAAAAATAAAAATAAAATTAATAGTTATTGTGACCAGGAATGGATTAATTGAATTTACATGCTTTTAAATGGGAAAAATAAATCCAACCCAAGAACAGGTTTTGGGAACAGATTAAATTCATGAGTTGGGGTCACCACTGTACTTATCTATGACTTAAGTCTCCTGAGGCCATGACCAGAGATCTTTGCTATTTTCTGGATTACAATCTACACGAATGTAGCTCAGTGACCAAATCATATTAAAATATTCCTGATACTGCAAAGTATATGCCCCTTAAGTACTGAAAAAGGCTGAAATAGTATGAAGGACTCCTGATACTGTCTGGAAAAGTGTTAACAATTAGTACACTGTGGCTACAAAAATGCAATATCACTGATATGCTCATGACTAGTATCTCCATAAATGCTGCAAAATAGCTGTTACACATCAAAGGATTCCTGATACTACATGGAAGACAATATCCACAAAAGCTACCTGTTTCCTGTATAAGAAAATAGGACGCCAGACAATTTCCTTAATTGCAAGTGCTCTTAGCTAATCCTTCTCTTTAAGTATATGGAGACAGAATACTAACTACTACTTGTCTGTGACTTGAATCTCCTGAAGACAGGGTCAGAGATATTGGATGTCTAATTGTGACGTATTCTCCTCCTTCTTACCGGGGTTTCTTGTACCAAACATTACCTGAAAATTAAGCAGGAGTCATTATAATTTAATTTCCAGTCTACAGGTTGTCATTCTATCATCAAAGATGCAAGTGAGAAGGTTAAAAAAAAAAAAAACTCGTTATTCTCCGAAAAACTGATATATTCTAATTAACTCATAAAACTGTCCTAATAATATATTATTCATTTTCGGGACTGAAGCTCTCTTATCATTTACTGAGTGCACAATGGTATAGATAATATGTTTGAATTCTCTTGTAAACTACAAGTTTCTCTTTACCAACTAACATCTGGAGGAATACAACGTTTTGCATGGAATTTCATGTGAGAAAATAAATTAAAATCCTCTTCTTATATAGCCTCAATATTTCTTTATGAATGTAACATCAAGACAGGCAAAGAAATTTCCCTCATTGAGCTCAGGCACCAAGAAAACACTTGAGTAGAAGTAAAAGGTAGCAGAGTAAAGACAAGGCAGAAAAAAGAGAATGATAAATAATAAGAAAGGGCTGGCTAAAAAATAGCATAAGAAATGAAGACCTAGATATACGGCAGGATTAGGCCTTGAGATTATGATAGATTATTTTTTATGGAAGACCGGTCATGAGAATTAGGGAAGACAAAAGGAGGACAGGAGGAAAGCATTCCAGAGTCTGAGAGTGGAAGACAATAAGCAGTCATCACAGCAGTGATGGAAGTAGTACCAATAAATAAGAGAATGAGACGATACCTTAAGGCAAAAAGAAAGACAATCGAGATTAAAAGTATGAGAAGGATTGCTAAGTAGTGTGATGGCCTTAGATTCAACCCCATCGAGGGGATATATACTGTATAAGAAGAAGCACCCGAGGTTTGAGAGCAGTATTTTAAGCATGGACGGTTAAGGATTTTATAGATATTTAGTAATTGGGAAGAGAAGCAATGACATAAATAATGTAGAACTCCCAATTTCTTGGAATCAATTTCATAGATTTCAAATATGTGATTCCTCCAGGATAGCTAGAGGTTACCTGAATGCCTAACATATTTTGAGAATTAAGAGGCTGAATTTCGTTGTATTCAAAATAGAAGATGAAGAAACAGCCAAAAACTGCATCATGAAACCATTAAATTTTACTAACTTTTGTGTTCCCCACTCAGATTCTCTGTTAATTGGAGATGGGAGTTGAAAAAAAGACTGATGCACGACTGATTTCGAGAAGAAGATGAAAGTCGTGAAGATAGAAGAAGCACGAATGGTAGAAGCGATGGCAAAGGTGTGGTAAAAAGAGGAAGATGGGTACTGAAGATCATTGATAAAGAGAAGGAACAAAGTAGGTGAAAGAATAGAACCCAGTGGAACACCACTGGTAACTGGGAAGGAGCTAACTGTTACCAAGTCAACAAACTGTTCTTTATTTACACCTCCATCTCTACCCAAACGGGAAATTAGATAAACAGCAAATGTATTGTATTTCTCTTTATATATACGCATTTCCTGATCTGGGTGTTATTTTAACAAAAATCATGGTTAATCATAGACCTAAAAAAAAAAAAAAAAAAAAAAAATGCAACTTCAGATCTGCACATAATTCAGAAAAATTTTACTAAACTAGGTAGTCTAGGACTATAAGGCACTTTGTCTCATCACTGATAGAACTTGCAGAAATAAAAGGATTCAGGAACTCAAAACAATTCCACAGATATACTACAAAAGATCTCTGAGGGGGCCGAAGTAGCTTAGTGGTAGAGTGAGCAAGTCTGGTTGTGAGAAGCCTGGGTGCCCTTCCCAGCTTTATTTCCATACTTCAACTGTGTGTGTCCCTCCCCCATCTAAAAGGAGACTACTTGTGAATCATAAGTGACAAATTATGAGACTGCAAGAGGTCTCTGTACCTTTGCCAAATTATTGCTGATAATATTCACCAGCAACAGAATTAAATTTCATTACAAACCCCCGGCTGTGATCATCAAGTTATATAAAAGACCCAAATACAAGGAAACAATATCTTACTTTCTTTTTGGCCTCTCATGGCCTCAACTTGTTAGAGGGTATTGCTAAGCAAGCAAGGTCCTAAACCCCCTTTTGTAAGCTAGTAACAATTTCAAGTAGTCAGGTTCTAAAGACAAAATAGCTACAAGTCATTAGTGTGTTACACACCTGTAATTTAGGTTACGTACAAGAAGTTATGACTTGCATCAGTCAGGTTAGCTTACACTCAGCTCAGTTAAGTCTTCAAAACTTGTTGATTGGTAAATATTTTTAAGGTGTTTATGCTATGCTTGAGTCGAGTATTTGTAGCTAAAAGAAATATGCTACTAAACTACGAAACAAAGTTTTAGGCCCATAACTCAAAGGCAAGATAATTGCCTACTATCATTCCCGATGTTAGGATGCAGATGGTTTCACAAATTGCCTTCTATTTTCACTTGAGTGCTCATTAACTTTGCTAAATTGGCAGGAGCTAACAGATGACAGGTGTAGCTAATATCCAATTCTCCTTTTTGACAAGATTAAGTAAAAATTGCATGTCTTAGACATTGAGTGAGGTAGGCTTGAAGCAGAAATTTTTGTATGGCAAACCTATCCATGATGAGCTATGCTATGGAAACTCATTACTGACATATATAATATCTGACATAACATAGCATAGGCTATATAAGCACTATCAAAAATATATAGAAGAAATAAATATTAAAATAATAAATAATAATAATAATAATAATAATAATAATAATAATAATAATAATAATAATAATAATAATAATAATAATAATAATAATAACAATAAAAATAATAATAATAATGTAGACAACAAATTCTGCAGGGATAGATAAAAAGATTTACATATACATTTAAAAAGCCATTGCTTCACAGCAAAAGCTATTTTAACTATTGGCTCACCAACACATATATAATTTTCTCCATCCCATGTAAAATGGTAAAGATAATCCACATGGGGTCATACTTGGCTTCCGAATTTGAGGATAATTATAGTTTCATTTCAGATGAAAATGAAGAGCCAACACCATTAAGTATGGAACATGCAATATCCAAATGAAAACCCAATGTACAATTTACAATTATGCAATAAATAGTATTTCTTGCCTTTGCATCATACAAATGACTGGTAAATGTTTACTCTCACACCCACAACGAGTTGTTGGTGGACTAGCCTGACTAAACTAACAAAACCTAAAATTATAACAAAACGCGAAAAAAAAGTATTTTTTCACTAAACTCGTCTCATCCCTGGCTATTTTATGAAGTTTAAGTAGGTCGTGATATTGCAAGACAATTTTTTTCTATACACTGGGTCCCCGATTTACGCCAGGGTTCCATTCCAGACAGCTGTCGTAACCCGGTTTTCATCATAAGTCGGAACACACCTAAATACGAAAATAGGTCCACCACCAATGCCAAAAATAAATAATCTAAAACATAGAAAAATAATCTAAGACATAAAAATAGTAACAGAAAACTTTACAGTACTGCATATATTTACTAGTGTAATCTAAGATATAAAAATAGTAAAAGTACACTATATAGTATTGCTTACCTTTACTCGTGCGGTCGGCTTGCACACTAGAAGGAACATTGCAAAGGAGAGAGAGACAGACAGGTTTATTAGGAGGAGGAAGCTGGAGAGGTAGGTGCTGAGGAGATTGGGGCAGGAGAGTCTGGAGGGGCAAGAAAACCTGCAGCAAATGCTGGAGATACTCGGGCAGGTGAGTCTATAAAGGCACCTGAGGTACAGGATGTGTTGCTGGGGGCTCTGCCTTCAATAAGAATTGGTCGAAACGAGTCTGGAAGAATGACCTCTTCTTCTTTTCCCAAATTTCCTTGTAAAACAGCAGGCAATCTGTGACCCCTCTGGCAACCTTAGTGAACCTGGCAGTATTGAGGTCCTGAGCCTCAAGCTTTGCCAGCCCTTCCTCTATATGGTCAAAAGATTCTTCCATTTCCCTGCGGGTGACTCTTTTGGGTTTTGGGCTTGTTTTTTTTTCTTCCTCTTCAACCATCTGCTTCTTCAGTTGAATAAGGTCCTCAGGAGATAAATCCTCTTCAAAAGATTTTGGCAGCTCTGTTACATCATCAGGCTCCACCTCCAAATTGAGCTCCTTACTCATGTCAAGAACTTTCTCGGTGACAGCCTCAACTATCTCCTCAAAGCCACGGAAATCATTAACAAACTGAGGGCACAGTTTCTACCGTACCCCATTCAAGTTCATCTGCATAAATTTCTCCCAAGAATCAGCAATATTCTTCAGAGCCTGAAGAATACTGTGTGACTCTCAGAACTCCTTGAAAGTCAAGTGCTTTTCCTTCTCAGATGCCCTGAGAGCCATAGTGATTCTCCTTCAGAGGTAGTAGGTTTGAAAGAGGCAATGATCCCTCTGATCCTTTGGCTGTAACAGGGAAGTGGTATTAGGTGGAAGGTAAACCACCTTTAAATTAGAATGAAAGTCATCCAAATGGGTAGGGTGACCAGGGGCACTGCCTGGAAGCAGAGTACCTTTCCACTTCCAGCAAAAAATTGGTTGCTGAACCAATCCTCAAATATCTGAAGGGTTATCCAAGCCTTCTTGTTCGACTTCCAGATGACCCTTCCAAATGCCCTTGCATTTTCTGCCAAGTAAACCAACAAAGGGCTTCAGCTTGCAGTCTCCAGCAGCATTAACTCCCAAAAGCAAAGCCAGTCTCTACTTGCTGACTTTATGGCCTGGTGATGTCATCTTCTCCTTGCAATGTATATACAACTAGGCATACGCTTCCAAGCCAAGCCAGACTCATCTACGTTAAGCACTTGTTCGGCATGGTAACCCCACTCCTTAATTATTTATACTAACAAACTGGGAAACTCTTTTGCTGCTCTTTCATCACCACTAGCAGCTTCACCTAGCACCCTTAGGTTATCCAAATTAGCACAAATATTATAACAATTAAGCCAACCCTAACTGCCCACAAACTCCTCACTCTCACTTCCTTCTGCCTTTTTCAATTTTCACAGCATTGAACAATCTTTTGGCTTATTCCTGTATCAACATGAGGCTCACTGGAATACGCCATCGATGCCGATCATCCATCAAAAGCACTTATAATCTCTCCCATCAAAAGCAGTTATAATCTCTCATCTCAATCATAAGGTCACTACATTGCTTAGTAATCACAGTGGACATCATAATAGCAGAGCCTTTCACATCCATAAGGATGCGATCTTTATCCTTAATGATCGTTGCCACTGTCGAACGGGCTAACCCCAGTGAGCGTCCAATGTTCATTGCACTTTTTCTCTTTCCCGAGTGTTTTACTATTTCAACTTTAATTTCCATGGTGATGGAGCAGCACTGCCATCAGAAAAATTACCACTACGCTAGGGAGGCATAGTACAGGTCAATAACGAGCACACACAAGTTAAAACAATGAGAAAGCAGATGTGCACGAGAAACAATGTGCCATACGAGAGCAAATTGAGCAATGTTTCTTCTTCTTCTCAGTCTAAAGCCGAGTGACTAAGCATTCTTTCGCGACACTCAATAAACGTTTTCGTATAGAGATCATATTCACATCTATGTATTTGGTAATATTGTAAATATATAATATCTGATTCCTTCAAATAATGAAATACATAAACAAATAAATAAAGGCATTAACTTTATATACATGAATACAACAGTGCTGCTAGCTGTGTATTCGTCCGCCACACTCAAAATATGTCAAGCATGCCATGCTTGAATATACTACACAAGCCAGGTAGGTCGAAAAATTGCTTTATTAATAATTTAATGGGCTCTGTCGTAATGGTGGGACATCGTAACTCAAGGACACCTTGCAGAAACAAATTGTCGAATATGACTCATTTTGGATATTGATTTTTCTCCTAATTTTTTCATATATCTGACAGAGTACTGTCTCATTAGAAATGTTTTCATACAAGCGTGCACTGCTGACCTGCGATAACTGACCACTTGTGGTGAAGAAATGGTGGAGTTCATTATATGATCAGGTAAATAAGGTTAATGAGCATGCGAGGAAAATTGTACTCTGATAACCACTTTCTCAGTCATTTATGGGACCACAGAATTGTGCTAAGAGTGCCAAAACCAGTCTTTTAAGTCATTGGTTGACTGGCGGTCATCTTGTTGTGAAACAATTGCTAAACATTTATCTAAACAGGAACCAATGGGTAGAGAAGGATTTGAAGTGGATAGTGAGCCTACAACTACATATTCATATGGAAGTTCAATTTACTTCTATGATAGTTCTTAAATGGGTGAGAAATTTATGCTTCTCCTAAGAGTTTTGGTGTGTTTTAATCGAATCTGACCTTCAAAATCGTCATAAATTACTAGTTTTGAGGTTAGGTTAGATTAGATTAAGAATAACGGTAAATTTCTACGACTCTGCTCATCTCAATTTGGAGGTGAAAATGATATTTCTTCTATGGTTTCTGATGTGCTTATGATCTTGAAAACCGTCGGAAAATATATGCTAACCTAACTTAATCAAACCTAGCATACAAAATAGTAATTTACGACATTTTTGCCAAGGTTTTTGATGATCTTGAATGACTGTGACCCTGAAAACTGTCGTAAACTACTTTTAGCTTTGGTTAGATAGCTTAACTAAGGTTAGCAACTATTTTCCGACAGTTTTCACGGTCATATTCTTTTTTAAGACATCAAAAGCCATAAGAATAACAAAATTTTCATCTGCATTTTGAGACGGCCCTAATTGTAAAAAAAAAAAAATATCCGCATAATTTCCGATGGTTTGGATGGCTAAATTTGTTCAAAACACACCAAAAACCTTAAGAAAGACAAAGGTTGTAATTCGTTTTAGGCATCCCCTCCAGAGCTTGTATTTATACCTCTACGAATAATAATGCTTTGACATATACTGCATATCTAATGCGTAAATCACCCACTCGTACAATATTATTACTTTGCTAAAAATCACAAAATAAATTTATGGCTAATTATTACAATTAACCAAAACCAGTGAGGTACCACTGTCACTAAGAGAGACAAGACAGACACCGCCAATTCTCATGTGAACAACGTTGCTGTGCAAACACCCAAATTTTACCAATTAAGGAATGTAACTACCTAACCTAACCTAGCTTAGGTTCGGTTAAGTAGCTTAGTAAAGTACTTTAATAGGGATCACTTAAGAATTTGCAATGTCGGTCTCGTTCTTCAAATCTCGGTATATATAACAACAAAGCCTCTCAGTTTTGCTTCACTTAATTAAATAACCATAAATTTATTTGCTTGATTTTTAACAAAGTAACAGTTTTCTAGGAATGGGAGATGTGAGTTTCAGACATATATGTCATAGATATACTATCTGAGGAGGTATAAACACGAGTTATGGAGAGGTGCTTAAGAATTATCTTAACCATACCTGATTTCACTTCCAAAGGAAGGAGGGCATAACCTGAATATTTCAGAAACAAAAAACAAAATAAAATTAATGAAAGACCATAAAGTCAACTTTAAACTAGCTGTGGATATGAAAATAAACATTTAAAAAAGATACATAATACTAAACTAATGTGATCCACAGTTTTAGTATCTCGAGATTCATAAATGGTTTCGTTTAAAGCTCATCCAAAAAGGGATAACACAGGAAATATGGCAACACATGGGGTATTTTGTACCAGTGGCACACATCTCAATTTACACTGGTGAAAATTATATTTTTCTTATGGTTTTTTATGTGCTCTGAATAAATATGGCCTTGAAAACCGTCAGAAACTGTATGTTAACCTAAACAAACCTAACCATATCTAACCTAGAAAACAATAATTTACAAGTTTTCAGGGCCACATTCATTCAAAAACCATTGGAAAAATGTCGTAACTTATTGTTTTGGTCAGGTTAGGTAAGATGGGTTATAACTTTAGTTTAAATTAGGTTAGTTAGATTAGTTTTTTAAAGCACCCACCGCCACCCACCAACCATAGGCCTGGCACATAAAAATATTATCAGATTAAATAAAAACACATCGAAATCTGTCAGAACAAAATAGTTTACTCCAAATATCGAAAGAGTGCATAAAACGATTCTTAACCAATTAATAATTAATATGCAGCTAGTTAGATGCTACTGGGTTGGTAAGGAAAAAAAAAAACAGCATCATTTTAGTTATGGGGATTAATGGAATATATATATATATATATATATATATATATATATATATATATATATATATATATATATATATATATA
The DNA here is from genome assembly GCA_037179515.1 of Halocaridina rubra. NCBI lineage: Eukaryota > Metazoa > Arthropoda > Malacostraca > Decapoda > Atyidae > Halocaridina > Halocaridina rubra. The sequence goes on along the minus strand of JAXCGZ010017062.1, from coordinate 149,149 downwards.
TATATATATGGATGGAAATTTAACATTTTCGTATCGCGGCCGAATTTCGGCTATTTCACGCCAATTCACCTCCTCAACCTAACCTAAGAATGGTTAGGTTAGGAGAATGGTACGTGCGGAAATAGCCGAAATTCGGCCGCGATACTAAACTGTTAAATTATATATATATATATATATATATATATATATATATATATATATATATATATATATATATATATATATATATATATATATATATATATATATATATATGGTAAAATTGCATTATAGGACCACCTCTATATTCCAATTGAAATAAAAAAAATTTTGGTAGCTTTTTATGTTTTTAACTAACCTAACCTAAATTAACCTAACCCCATTATTTCATTAACTCAGTGCGCGATTTGAAAGTGAGTAACGGGAGGCTACGGCAACTCTTCACTTACCAGAAAGCCAGTAACTAACGGTTAAATTTTCCCAGTTATTTTTAACTAACGGTTAATTTTTCAGAGTGAAGGACTAATTTCCGGAGCAAATGAAGGTCAGATTCGCTTAAAACACATAAAAAACTAGCAGAAAACCTTTATTTCAACTGGAAAACAGAGGTGGTCCTATAATGCAATAATACCATATATATATATATATATATATATATATATATATATATATATATATATATATATATATATATATATATATATATATATATATATATATATATATATATATATATATATATCCCGGTTAGCGAGGACGCGTTCCCCTAGGTCAAGTTAGAACGCATTAAAGTTCTTTTTAGACACTTATAATACCCTCTTCTAAAAAGTTACCAAAGAGCCATTTAATTACCAGCTGACCTGGACATGAACAATACCTATTTTACGAGCTCCACTTTACCATAAATTTTTTTTTAGCAAAATCTTACGAATTTTATCAAACTGGGTTGCGTAAGGTTAGCTAACCCCTCCCCCGTTAAGAAAAAAAAGCTGAAAAAAGTTTTTCTTTCTCATTAGCGTTTCAAGATATTTTTTCAGTGTTTTGTAATTTCATTTCACGTAGTCAGGGGTGTGAAAGTAACTTTTACCATAGAATGTACCTTAATTTAATCGGGTTACATGAAAAATACTATCATAATAAAATATACTTCACATAATCAAACTTCCGACACTACTAACATCAATCTTCGAAAATAAATGAAGACAATAACAGAGGTGAAGCTGATGTCAACAATGCCGGACATATGGGAGCTATATGTTGATTATGACTTATGATTATTTATATATATTATCATATTTTCTAACAATTAAATTAATCCAACACAAACACATATTAAATTATTTACTCATACTATATATAAGAAACTCTTACGAAGTAATTTATATGATTAGAAAATATTTATGTCTAACATTTGGGAGCTTTAAGGTATACAATTCTTCTTCTCTTTTATAGTTTATCGAATGTGGTTGATCTCCAAAGTTCAAATTCATATCATGCTTCTGTCCAGGAGTATTTGCATATTATCAGATTGTTTTGTAATAAAAATACAATTATAAATCATTATAATTTGCGATTGAAAACTAGTGCATAATTCATCAAAGTGAGAAAAAATATATATCATCCATTTATAATACAAGAAAATACAATAAATCTAAGTACTTCAGATAATTTGATCTAATAATATAATAGTGGGACTGTTATATAGAGGTTATATATATCTACAAGATAATCAAATGAAATGCATAATGAGATTAATTTGTATTACAATAAGTTTTCTCTTAGAAATTTATAAATGACTCTCCCTGTAAAAATATCACCTATCTCTCTCTCTCTCTCTCTCTCTCTCTCTCTCTCTCTCTCTCTCTCTCATATATATATATATATATATATATATATATATATATATATATATATATATATATATATATATATATATATATATATATATATATATATATATATATATATATATATATATATATATATATATATATATATATATATATATATATATGGGGAGATTCCAATATGCTGAAAACAAGGAACGTGTTATCTATCTTCAAAAAGGGAAGGTAGGATACAGCTCTAAACTATTCTCCAGTTTCCTTAACCAACATAATTTGTAAAGTTATAGAGAAACTACTAAGAAAAAAAAAACATCTCTCTTCACTTGGAATCCTTCAACTTTTTATCAACAGTAACAAACTTTGTAGAATTTTATGATGAGGTAAGCCGCATGTTACAGGAAAGAGAGGGCTTGGCGGATTGCATATTTCTAGACTTCAGAAGGCATTTGATACGGTCCCACACGGGACTCTTATTAAAAAGCTGCATGTAATGGCGAGAATAGGTGGAAATGTCCTGGAATGGATTAAAACTTACATAGAAGGAAGAGAACAGAAGGTTAGAGTAAGACACTCAATATCTAAATGGAGAAGGGTTAGTAGTGGGGTCCCACAGGGTTCAGCTTTAGGGCCACTTTTGTTTCTTGCATATATAAATTACCTACTAGAGTCTGCAAGTTCATTCATGAATATGCTTACAGATGATGCAAAGATAGTAAAGAAATTAAGAGACGAGAACATTGGTAGAATACTTCAGGAAGACCTAAATAATCTGCATGAGTGGTCAAAAAAGTGGATAATGAAACTCAGTATTTATAAATGTATGGTAATGAGAATTGCACAATTGCGAGAAGGCCCAAGTTTGAATACTTAATAGAAGGAGCAGAACTTCAAGAGAGGGAAAATGAGAGAGATCTAGGTGTAAAAATACTGGCAGATTTATCTCAGGAAAAATGGCATAGCAAGGGCAATATATCCTTTCTTAGCAAATGTAAGGGTAGCCTTCAGGTACATGGACAAGGATATGTTCATAAATATTTATGTAACGTATGTGAGGCCAAAGCTTGAAAATGTAACCCCCATTTGGAATTCACACTTGGAGAAGCACATAATTAAGCTCAAAAAGTTCAAAGACATGCCACGAAACTGGTGCCAGATATACGCAATATCAGTTATGATGAGAGGCCGAGGGAATAAGACTTACCATCACTCGAAGGTAGAAGATCGAGAGGGGATATGGTGGCAGTTTTTAAATTCCTTCTTGGTTATGACAGAGTGGATAGGGATCGATATTTTGATATGGCTGGCACCAGATTTAGAGGTCATAGTTTGAAGCTTCGTAAGAAAACTCCTTTACTGGATGTAAGGAAGTACTTTTTTAGTTGATAATTGGAATTGGCTAAGCGAGAAGGTAGTTAATGATAACTCAATCCATAGTTTTAAGGACAAGTATGATAAGTATCACTAAGTACAAAATGGAACCGACCAGGGCTCTTTCCGGTAAGCGCAATTAGGTAATTATATATATATATATATATATATATATATATATATATATATATATATATATATATATATATATATATATATATATATATATATATATATATATATATATATATATATATATATATTATATATATATATATGTATTTAAAATTTAAAATTAGGTTATTCTAGAGTACTTTTTCAAAACTTTCCAATACCATCATCTTAAATCTATTGAAATTTAATTTCTTGATTCCCCAAAAATTATATAACTACACAAATAACAACTCGTATTTGAATAAACGTAAATGAAATGCATTTTGTGTGTGTATTGCTAATCGTATATGCAAAATGGAAAATGCTCAGCCAAAATAATCAAAGGCCGGAAGGCAGAAAAAACATAAGTCTGACGATGGGTGTTCCAAAGTACAGAACACACTGACTTGAAAACCCCTAGGGAGGGGGACTGGGACCATGGATGGCCCATCGTCTATTAATAGTCTGTATAAGTGGTCTGACAAGTGGCTAATGAGTTTCAACACTTCACAATGTAATGTAACGTTAATTGGAAAAAAAAAAAGTCCAAGAAGGCCTATTTTTAGGCATTCAATAGCAAGAAAGGGAGTTGAATTATCTGTGACCAAAAGAGATATTAGGATAATTGAATTGGGTGATATGTATCCGGGAATGAATATAAATGGTATAGTAAAGGGAGAATATGCTTTCTTAGCATATAAGAGGGTGACCTTCAGGTATATGATGAATAAAATTTCAGAAATATTTATATAACATTTGTGAAAATGCTTAAACTTTTTGAGCCCTAATGGCATCCGCACTT
>JAXCGZ010017062.1:137500-140000 GCA_037179515.1 Halocaridina rubra | reverse complement strand
TGAGAGAGATCTAGGTGTAAAAATACTGGCAGATTTATCTCAGGAAAATGGCATAGCAAGGGCAATATATCCTTTCTTAGCAAAGGTAAGGGTAGCCTTCAGGTACATGGACATGCCACGAAACTGGTGCCAGAAATACGCAATCTCAGTTATGATGAGAGGCTGAGGGAATTAGACTTACCATCACTCGAAGCTAGAAGAGTGAGGGGGGATATGGTGACAGTCTTTAAATTCCTTTATGGTTATGATAGAGTGGATAGGGATCGATATTTTGATATGGCTGGCTCTAGAACTAGAGGTCATAGTTTGAAGCTTCGTAAGAAAACTTCTTTGCAGGATGTAAGGAAATACTTTTTCAGTGTAAGAGTAGTTGATAATTGGAATTCGCTAAGCGAGGAGGTAGTTAATGCTATCTCAATCCATAGTTTTAAGGACAGGTATGATAAGTATCACTAAGTCTAAAATGGAACCGATGAGGAGACGGGAAGATACGAGCTTTGGGCTCTTTCCCGTAAACACAATTAGGTAATCACAAGAATATGTTCATAGATATTTATGAAACGTATGTGAGGCCAAAGCTTGAAAATGTAACCCCCACTTGGAATTCACACTTGGAGAAGCACATAATTAAGTTGAAAAAGTTCAGACATGCCACGAAACTGGTGCCAGATATACGCAATATCAGTTATGAGGAGAGGCCGAGGGAATAAGACTTACCATCACTCGAAGGTAGAAGATCGAGAGGGGATATGGTGACAGTCTTTAAATTCCTTTATGGTTATGAAAGAGTGGATAGGGATCGATATTTTGATATGGCTGGCTCTAGAACTAGAGGTCATAGTTTGAAGCTTCGTAAGAAAACTTCTTTGCTGGATGTAAGGAAGTACTTTTTTAGTTGATAATTGGAATTGGCTAAGCGAGAACGTAGTTAATGATAACTCAATCCATAGTATTAAGGACAAGTATGATAAGTATCACTAAGTACAAAATGGAACCAACCCGACCAGGGCTCTTTCCCGTAAGCGCAATTAGGTAATTATATATATATATATATATATATATATATATATATATATATATATATATATATATATATATATATATATATATATATATATATATATATATATATATATATATATATATATATATATATATATATATATATATACATATATATATATATATATATATATATATATATATATATATATATATATATATATATATATATATATATATATATATATATATACATATATATATATATATATATATATATATATATATATATATATATATATATATATATATATATATATATATATATATATATATATATATATACTGTATGTATTCCAGATTTAAAATTAGGTTATTCTAGAGTACTTTTTCAAACATTTCCAATATCATCACCTTAAATCTATTGAAATTTAATTTTTTGATTCCCCAAAAATTATATAACTACACAAATCACACCTCGTATTTGAATTAACGTAAATGAAATGCATTTTGTGTGTGTATTGCTACTCGTATATGCAGAATGGAAAATGCACAGCGAAAATAATCAAAGGCCGGATGGCAGAAAAAAACATAAGTCTCGCGATGGGTGTTCCAAAGTACAGAACACACTGACTTGAAAAACCCCTAGGGAGGGGGACTGGGACTATGGATGGCACATTGTCTATTAATAGTCTGTATGAGTGGTCTGACAAGTGGCTAATGAGTTTCAACACTTCACAATGTAATGTAACGTGAATTGGGGGAAGAAAAAAAAAGAAGTCCAAGAAGGCCTATTTTTAGGCACTCAATAGCAGGAAAGGGAGTTGAATTATCTGTGACCGAAAGAGATATTAATAATAATAATAATAAACTTTATTTCCATTTTACAATGGGTATTCGTCAGCCAGGACAAGCCCCAACCCCCCACTGTGATGTCCACCCACAGCAGTTCCTGCCAGTAAACAGCTTAAACTCTCGGTCTTGGACGGGGACCGATCTTTCGACCTCGTGAATGCGAAGCCAGCGCGTTACCACTGTACTAGCCACCAGGAATTAATATAAATGGCATGGTAAAGGGAGAATATGTTTTCTTAGCATATGCGAGGGTGACCTTCAGGTATATGACAAATAACATTTCAGAAATATTTATAAAACATTTGTGAAAATGCTTAAACTTTTAGAGCCCTACTGGCATCCGCACTTAATAAAATATAAAACCAATGGGAGAAAGTTCAGGGACATGCAACAGAGACGGTGACTGAGATGAGTGATATTAGTTATGTGGAAATGCAGAAGGGGTTAGACCTACCACCACTCGAAGCTAGAAGAAAGAGGGGCAATATGGTAATAGTTTTAAAATGCCTTCATAGATCTGAGATTGTTAATAGGGAATCGCACTTTGATATAGGAGGCTCTGGAATTAAAGGTCACAATTTCAAGATTTTTTTTCAGGATGTAAGGAATTACTATTGTAGCATAAGTGTAGATAACTGAAGTT
>JAXCGZ010017062.1:100000-132500 GCA_037179515.1 Halocaridina rubra | reverse complement strand
GAGAGAGAGAGAGAGAGAGAGAGAGAGAGAGAGAGAGAGAGAGAGAGAGAGAGAGAGAGAGAGAGAGAGAGAGAGAGAGAGAGAGAGAGAAACTTGCAAGGATTATGTTTGCTGCAGAGGACTACAGAATCAGCAGTTTGAAATATCTACATCATGAGCTTCATTGTGTATTGTGAGCTTTGCAATATTGGTTTTGTTGCGTCATATAAACCCAGCATAGACACTATATATATATATATATATATATATATATATATATATATATATATATATATATATATATATATATATATATATATATATATATAGAGAGAGAGAGAGAGAGAGAGAGAGAGAGAGAGAGAGAGTCTATGCTGGGTTTGTGATTTTGATTGATAGTTGTATATTACGAGATAACCTGCTTCGAAGGTGCAGTACAGACGAATTGCATAAAAGACAGAAGCAAATAACGAGCAGAAAAGCAAATCCGGAGACATAATATTGTCTCTCGCTAAAGTTACGAATCCTCATCAAAGAAGACATAGTATAATAAAATTCACTTGTCTTTCGTGAGAATTATCTGTGTCATTATGAATCCCTTTTATGGGAGTGGGCACAGACAGGTTGGAGCTGGGGAATTAAGGTTGGATGCCCTTCCTGTTGCAGACATAATTGCAGGTCTGACAATTTCTGAGTTCAGTACTTTAGCTTAATAATATCTCTCTCTCTCTCTCTCTCTCTCTCTCTCTCTCTCTCTCTCTCTCTCTCTCTCTCTCTCTCTCTCTCTCTCTCTCTCTATATATATATATATATATATATATATATATATATATATATATATATATATATATATATATATATATATATATATATATATATATATATATATATATATATATATATATATTACAAAAATGTATCTAATTAAATGTGAACAATCATCTTACTGGTTCCACATGAGAAATACTAATGATAAATTGATATTATACAATTATATGAGTCGATACCAATGAATGATATGCGTGATTGCGTAGTGATATTTAGCAAAGCATATTAATGCTTTCCAGAATATTCTTTAATCATTCTTTTTTTTTTTGCTCTGAATATACATTCAAGCGTAAATTAAATAAATAAATATAGAAATGTTGATCAGAGTTGTTGCTGAAGACTGCAGACATAGAGGAGTAACGTTCGTGAGTTGTCAACGTCATTGGAAGCACTGTTCCTCGATATAGCTATGTGAGCAGCATTTAAGGTTTTCTCAGCACATTCCAATTATCAACCATTCTTACACTAAAAATAATGACACCCTTACATCCTGCAAAGACATTTCTGGTGAAGCTTCAAAGTAATATCTCCAGTTCTTGAGCAACCTACGTAAAATTATCGCTCCCAGTCACTGTCAAAACCATGAGGGAAATTAAAAGGTGACTTCATAATCCCTCTCTTCCTTTTAGCTTCAAATATTGGTAAGTCTAACTCCCTCATTACTGAGAATACCTGTCTCTGTTACCAGCTTTATAGGATGCCTTAGAACTATATCCATATTATTACAATGCTTTTTCGTGCTTGGAATCCAAAGATGTGTTGCTTTTTCGATAAAAGGTAATAATTTGGGTGCTGTCTGTATCTCCTCTAGTCCAAATAAGTGTTTTTATGAATATTCCTGTACTGGATGAATATTTCTGACAATACTCTATTATTCACATTTTTCTAAATTTGCTAGTAAGTAAATATATGATTTCGTTCACACGGATGCCTTCTTGCGAAGGACTTGTTTCGGCATGTGTAATCGTTACCCTGAGTGTTTGCCCTTACTAACCTCAGCCCGGTTCGCGCCCCGTCACGGACTGAGGTTAGTAAGGGCATACACTCAGGCCATATACTCAGAATATTAAGGGTTGAAAGATCTGAGAGGACTGGTGGAGGGATAGCACTGCTCATAAGTGAAAGGATTCAAGTTGAAGAAATAAACTTGGCTATAGAAAGTGAGTTCAAGGAATTTCTTCTTGCTCGCATAAATACTGGGTCAGAGAGCATTATAATAACTGTTGTATATAACCCACCAAGGAACCAGAATAGGCTAGAAGTTTATGAGGAAAGTCATATAGGTATTATTGAAGTCATAAACTCAGTTGTTAACATGGCAGAGGGAGAGAAAATGTAGGATTTTAATTATGGGAGATTTTAATCATAAAGAGATAGATTGGATAAATCTTGACCCACACAGTGGAGAGAACTCATTCGGGGCAAGATTCCTAGATTGCGTCAAGGGAATTTCCTATATCAACATGTAATGGAACCAACGAGGGCCAGGGGTGGGAATGAGCCATCACTACTTGATCTAGTATTCACAGAAAATGTGTTGGATATTGAAAAGATTGAGTATGAACCACCAATTGGAAAGAGTGACCACTGTGTGTTGTTGATGGAGTATATCATTGAAGATATTCTGCTTGAGAGTAGAGGCACTGAGGACATGAGGAGGAACTATCCGAAAATGGATGAGCTTTTTGCAGTTATTGACTGGAGAACCTTATTTGACAACAAATCTGTCCAAGAAATGTATGACATCTTTTGTGAGAAATATGGGAAGATAGTAGATTGCTGCATACCTGTCACAAAAGTAGGTGTAATTCATGCCAGAGAGAAATGGTTCGATAATGAGTGTAAAAGAGCTAAGGAGTGGAGAGACAAATGCTGGAAAAGGTATAGGAGGAGAAAAAACATATATGCCTGGAAAACCTACAAAACAGCAAGAAATGACTACCTAAGTAAAAGAAGAGAGGCAGAGAGAGACTATGAGAGGGACATCACCAGGAAGGCTAAAGAAAATCCCAAGCTTTTCCACAGCTTTATCAGAGGAAAACTGAAGGTAAAAGAACAGGTTTTAAGGCTTAAGAGAGCGGATGGAAGCATCACTGAGACGGATGAAGAGATCTGCAAAGAATTGAACAAGGAGTTTCAGTCAGTATTTACAGTAGAAAATACCCCCCCACCCCCTCAGATTGCAGAGATAGAAGCTCAAGGGCCGGTATTAGAGAACATCAACTTTACAGCCACAGAGGTATGCAAAGCGCTGATGGATTTAGATGTTAATAAAGCTACAGGTCCTGATGACATATCCCCTCATGTACTTAAAAAATGCACAAACTCAATATCAGTGGCACTGGGTATCATATTTAAAAATTCACTGGAGTCAGGGGAGATTCCAAGATGCTGGAAACAAGCAAATGTGATACCTATCTTCAAAAAGGGAAGGAGGGATACGGCTCTGAACTTTAGACCAGTTTCCTTGACCAGCATAGTTTACAAAGTTATGGAGAAACTACTAAGGAAACATATCTCTCTTCACTTGGAATCCTTCAACTTTATGTCAGTGAGGCAACATGGCTTCAGAGAAGGTTGATCAACAGCAACAAACTTATTAGAATTTTATGATGATAGTAAGCCGAATCTTACAGGAACGGAAGGGCTGGGCAGATTGCATATTCCTAGACTTCCAGAAAGCGTTTGACACTGTTCCACATGGGAGACTTATTAGGAAGCTGCAATCAATGGTTAGAATAGGTGGAAATGTCTTGGAATGGATAAAAACTTACTTAGAAGGAAGGGAACAGAGAGTTAGAGTAAGACACTCAGTGTCTGGATGGAGAAGAGTTAGTAGTGGAGTTCCACAGGGTTCAATTTTAGGTCCACTTTTGTTCCTTGTATATGTAAATGACCTACCAGAGTCTGTAAATTCATTCATGAATATGTTTGCAGATGATGCAAAGATTGTGAAGAAAGTAGGAAACGAGAACAATGGTAGAGAACTTCAGGAAGATCTAAATAGTCTGCATGAGTGGTCAGAAAAGTGGCTAATGAAATTCAATACTTCAAAATGTAAGGTAATGAGAATGGGTACAAGTGCAAGAAGGCCCAAGCTTGACTACTCGGTGGCTGGAGTACAACTTCAAGAGACAGAAAATGAGAGAGATCTAGGAGTAAACATACTGGCAGATTTGTCTCCAGAAACACATATAAATGGCATTGTAAGGGCAGCTTAATATTCTTATCAAATGTAAGGGTAGCCTTCAGGCACAAGGACGAGGAAATGTTCAGAAATATTTATGTAACCAATGTGAGGCCAAAACTCGAATATGCAGCCCCCTTTTGGAATCCGCACTTGAAAAAGCACATAGCTAAGCTTGAAAAAGTTCAAAGACATGCCACGAAACTGGTGCCAGAAATACGTAATCTCAGTTATGATGAAAGGCTGAGGGAATTAGACTTACCATCACTCGAAGCTAGAAGATTGAGTGGGGATATGGTGACAGTCTTTAAATTCCTTCATGGTTATGAAAGAGTGGATAGGGATCGATATTTTGATATGGCTGGCTCTAGAACTAGAGGTCATAGTTTGAAGCTTGGTAAGAAAACTTCTTTGCAGGATGTAAGGAAATACTTTTTCAGTGTAAGAGTAGTTGATAATTGGAATTGGCTAAGCGAGGAGGTAGTTAGCTATCTCAATCCATAGTTTTAAGGACAGGTATGATAAGTATCACTAAGTACAAAATGGAAGCGATCAGGAGACGGGAAGATACGAGCTTTGGGCTTTTTCCCGTAAACACTATTAGGTAATCACATGCCAAAACAACTCCTTCGCAAGAAGGCATCCATTCTAGCCTTTAGTAGAAAAGGGAGTTCGAGACGTAAAACCGAATCATCATCATCAATAATGTTCATAAGTTCCAAGGACCTTAGCTGTGACACTGGAAGTTCTGAAAGTTCATATATTACAAAGTCAATGGCTACGTGAGGTGAGAGTTTAATTACCAATTGCATTCATAGACGAAGATTGTACTTTCGTTTCTTGGTCACACACAGCTAGCTTAAAATGAGCAGTACGCAAGCTATTTTTATACTGTATACCTAATTGTGTTCACGGGAAAGACCTGTAGGCTCGAATCTCCCGTCTCCAGGTCTTTCATTTTTTTTTTCTTTTATTCACTAACACTTATCATATCTGTCCTTAAAACTATGTAGCCATTTAGCATTGACAGTGTCATCACTTAGAGAATCAGCAATACTTACACTAAAAAGTGCTTCCTTATATCTTGCAAACATTCCTTACGAGGTTTCAAACTATTATCTATAATTCTAGTCTCTCATATCAAAATATTGTCCATTTCCACGCTATCATGACCATGAAGGATTTGAAAATCGCTACCATATTCCTCTCTTCCTTCTAGTTTCGGTTGATTGTAAGGCTAGCTCCCTCACCCTTCCCTCATAACTGAGATTGCGAATCTCTGTCACATCTTCACTTATGTCTATGTACTTCCTCCAATTTATTTGTATCCTTTTTTCAAGTGCGGCTTCCAAAAGAGTGCTGAATTTCAAGCTTTGACCTCGTATTAATCACCCTTAAGTTTCCAGGAAAACATATACTGGCTTTACTATATAGACATTTCTGGAGAAAAATGTGTCAGTTCATTTGATCCTGCTGGCTAGTACAGTGGTAACGCGCTGGCTTCGCATTCATGAGGTCGAAAAATCGGTTCCCGTCCAAGACCGAGAGTTTAAGCTGTTTACTGGCAGGAACTGCTGTGGGTGGACACCACAGTGGGGGGTTGGGGCTTACCCTGGCTGACGAATACCCATTGTATTGAAATGGAAATAAAGTATTATTATTATTATTATTATAGATCTATTTTGTTCTCATATTCTTGAGAATCCGCACCTGCCAAGCTTGGGCAGTCTTGCTCTACATTATAAATAACATAGAATTATAATTACATACATGCTTTGTATAGAAACCAAATGGCTTGAAATATATTAAAGATTAAAGATATTTATATGTATTGAGCAAAAGTTAAATCCAAGGTCAAGTATGTGAGCTCATGAGGCATTGGGACCTACCTTTCATCAACAGTGAAAAAATGTCAAGTTAGTTTAGGTAAGGTTATTATTTTAGGTTAGAATTTGAGCATAAAGGCCAAGCTCAAGAACTAACCTAGTTTAAATTAACCAAACTTTTCTTAGGTATTAATTAAAGGTAGGTCCAATTCTTCAGGAGTTTTCAAATATGTTGTAAAGATAATTTTGATATTGTCTTCATACGCTTGAGCTCATCCATACAAATATTTGCCTTGGCTTTACGGTACTAACAGATTATGAAATAAAAATAATTCGAATAATTTTATTTGTCCCAACAACAAGTTCCTTACATGAGAAAAAAAAAGTCTTAATCAGCAACATGTGTATATGAAATTATTGACTCTCATTACCCTCTTATATCAACAGTTGAATTTTAGCTCCTAGTTTTACAGCCGGAAGTCTTCACTGCTCTAAAGCCATTTCTATCAATTCGCGTCTAGACTAGAACGGAGTTAATTTAGTTTCATTCTTCAGTGGATAGGTTATTGCATTTCAAAGACATGTTTATAGTATTTATTTTCATTCACGGAATTATATGGGGCTCTTGTGATATACTTTATTGTCATGATAAATTAATAGCAGTATAAATACGCAAAAAATAAGACAAAGAAAATTGTTATTGTAAAATAAATGACATTGTAATCTTACCAGAACGGAGAGAAATATTAGTAAAACCTGCTCCTGGAAGGAACTTTCTCGACCTCTATCGACAGCAACGTTTGCTCTGAAGTGAGACAAGAACAAAGATAAAATATATAACCCCGTCTTTATCTAATCTCTACCAGCACGTGGTTCAAGCTACGACTTGAATTAATTGTCATATGTTTTCTAGATCTTTAAAGCCCTGCTATAACAGTCCAAATTCCCTAGCAGTATTTAGTTCAATTTGTCTCAAAAGCCGCTGACATATGGTTTATGGCCTCCCTCCTTCATTGTTCGGTTGTGCCCACCCTACAGTGATCTCAATTTTATATTGCACCATGTTTGTGTGTGTGTGTGTGATATATATATATATATATATATATATATATATATATATATATATATATATATATATATATATATATATATATATATATATGACCTTACTTAATTGTAATTACCTAATTGTGTTTACGGGAAAGAGCCCAAAGCTCGTATTATCCCGTCTCCTCATCGGTTCCATTTTATACTTAGTGATACTTATTATACCTGTCCTTAAAACTATGGATTGAGATAGCATTAACTACCTCCTCGCTTATAACATTCCAATTATCAAGTACTCTTACACTGAAAAAGTATTTCCTTACATCCTGCAAAGAAGTTTTCTTACGAACCTTCAAACTATGACCTCTAGTTCTAGAGCCTGCCATATCAAAATATCAATTCCTATCCACTCTATCATAACCATGAAGGAATTTAAAGACTGTCAGCATATCCCCCCTCAATCTTCTAGCTTCGAGTGATGGTAAGTCTAATTCCCTCAGCCTCTCATCATAACTGAGATTACGGATTTCTGGCACCAGTTTCGTGGCATGTCTTTGAACTTTTTCAAGCTTAGCTGTGTGCTTTTTCCAGTGCGGCTTCCAAAGGAGGGCTACATATCCGAGTTTTGGCCTCACATAGGTTACATAAATATTTATGAACATTCCCTTGTCCATGTGCCTGAAGGGTACCCTTACATTTGTGTGTGTGATTACCTAATTGTGATTACCTAATTGTGTTTACGGGAAAGAGCCCAAAGCTCGTATCTTCCCGTCTCCTCATCGGTTCCATTTTATACTTAGTGATACTTATCATACCTGTCCTTAAAACTATGGATTGAAATAGCATTAACTACCTCCTCGCTTAGCCAATGCCAATTATCAACTACTCTTACACTGAAAAAGTATTTCCTTACATCCTGCAAAGAAGTTTTCTTACGAACCTTCAAACTATGACCTCTAGTTCTAGAACCAGCCATATCAAAATATCGAGCCCTGTCCACTCTATCATAACCATGAAGGAATTTAAAGACTGTCACCATATCCCCCCTCAATCTTCTAGCCTCGAATGATGGTAAGTCTAATTCCCTCAGCCTCTCATCATAACTGAGATTACGGATTTCTGGCACCAGTTTCGTGGCATGTCTTTGAACTTTTTCAAGCTTAGCTATGCGCTTTTTTTAGTGCAGATTCCAAAAGGGGGCTGCATATTCAACTTTTAGCCTCACATAGGTTACATAAATATTTATGAACATTTCCTTGTCCATGTGCCTGAAGGCTACCCTTAAAATTGTGTGTGTGTGTGTGTGATTACCTAATTGTGCTTACGGGAAAGAGCCCAAAGCTCGTATCTTCCCGTCTCCTCATCGGTTCCATTTTATACTGAGTGATACTCATCATACCTGTCCTTAAAACTATGGATTGAGATAGCATTAACTACCTCCTCGCTTAGAAAATTCCAATTATCAACTACTCTTACACTGAAAAAGTATTTCCTTACATCCTGCAAAGAAGTTTTCTTACGAACCTTCAAACTATAACCTCTAGCTCTAGAGCCAGCCATATCAAAATATAAATTCCTATCCACTCTATCATAACTATGAAGGAATTTAAAGACTGTCACCATATCCCCCCCCTCAATCTTCTAGCTTCGAGTAATGGTAAGTCTAATTCCCTCAGCCTCTCATCATAACTGAGATTACGGATTTATGGCACCAGTTTCGTGGCATGTCTTTGAACTTTTTCAAGCTTAGCTATGCGCTTTTTCAAGTGCGGATTCCAAAAGGGGGCTGCATATTCGAGCTTTGGCTTCACATAGGTTACATAAATATTTATAAACATTTCCTTGTCCATGTGCCTAAAGGCTACCCTTACATTTGTGTGCGTGATTACCTAATTGTGATTACCTAATTGTGTTTACGGGAAAGAGCCCAAAGCTCGTATCTTCCCGTCTCCTCATCGGTTCCATTTTATACTGAGTGATACTTATCATACCTGTCCTTAAAACTATGGATTGAGATAGCATTAACTACCTCCTCGCTTAGTCAATTCCAATTATCAACTACAATTACACTGAAAAAGTATTTCCTTACATCCTGCAAAGAAGTTTTCTTACGAAGCTTCAAACTATGACCTCTAGTTCTAGAGCCTGTCGTATCAAAATATCGAGCCCTATTCACTCTATCATAACCATGAATGAATTTAAAGACTGTTACCATATCCCCCCTCAATCTTCTAGCCTCGAGTTATGGTAAGTCTAAGTCCCTCAGCCTCTCATAATAACTGAGATTACGTATTTCTGGCACCAATTTCGTGGCATGTCTTTGAACTTTTTCAAGCTTAGCTATGTGCTTTTTTCAAGTGTGGATTCCAAAAGGGGGCTGCATATTTGAGTTTTGGCCTCACATAGGTTACATAAATATTTATGAACATTTCCTTGCCCATGTGCCTGAAGGCTACCCTTACATTTGATAAGAATGCATATGCTGCCCTTACTATGCCATTTATATGTATTTCTGGAGACAAATGTGCTAGTATGTTTACTCCTAGATCTCTCTCATTTTCTCTCTCTTCAAGTTGTACTCCAGCCACCGAGTAGTCAAGCTTGGGCCTTCTTGCACTTGTACCCATTCTCATTACCTTACATTCTGAAGTATTGAATTTCACTACCCACTTTTCTGACCACTCATGCAGACTATTTAGATCTTCCTAAAGTTCTCTACCATTGTTCTCGTTTCCTACTTTCTTTACAATCTTTGCATCATCTGCAAACATTTCATGAATGAATTTACAGACTCTGGTAGGTCATTTACATATACAAGGAACAAAAGTGGCTCTAAAACTGAACCCTGTGGAACTCCACTACTAACTCTTCTCCATTCAGACACTGAGTGTCTTACTCTAACCCTCTGTTCCCTTCCTTCTAAGTAAGTTTTTATCCATTCCAAGACATTTCCACCTAGTCTGGCCATTTCTTGCAGCTTCCTAATAAGTCTCCCATGTGGAACAGTGTCAAGCGCTTTCTGGAAGTCTAGGAATATGCCATCTGCCCAGCCCTCTCTTTCCTGTAAGATTCGGCTTACCTCATCATAAAGTTATATGTGTGTGTGTGTGTGTGTATGGAACCAACTTGAGTTAGTTAGTACTTCCTATTTAACAGATCATTATCAAAGTATGTATGCCAGTAACAAATACGTAGTTAGACGAGTTGCAAATAAAGAAAAGTAGTTTGAAGTATCATCTGGTTTGAGGCAAGGTAGCTTAATAACACCACTTTTGTTTATATCACTAATGGATCGCGTTGTTAAGGCAGTGGAGCAAAGAGATGGAAACAGGAGAACTCTGCTGTTGTCAACTATTCCAGTGCTTTTCAACCTCTGTGCCATGGGCTGTTCTCGGGGGGGGGGGGGGGGCACGAAATATAAAAAATATATATATATATATATATATATATATATATATATATATATATATATATATATATATATATATATATATATATATATATATATATATTATATATATATAATGAAAAAACAAAATAATAAATATAAAAAATAAAATGAGAAAAATTCGAATATACTCGTGTGTGTTTGATTACCTAATTGTGATTATGTGTGTGTGTGTGTGTAATTACCTAATTGTAATTACCTAATTGTGTTTACGGGAAAGAGCCCAAAGCTCGTATCTTCCCGTCTCCTCATCGTTTCCATTTTATATTTAGTGATACTTATCATACCTGTCCATAAAACTATGGATTGAGATAGCATTAACTACCTCTTCGCTTAGCAAATTCCAATTATCAACTACTCTTACACTGAAAAAGTATTTCCTTACATCCTGCAAAGAAGTTTTATTACGAAGCTTCAAACTATGACCTCTAGTTCTAGAGCCTGCCATATCAAAATATCGATCCCTATCCACTCTATCATAACCATGAAGGAATTTAAAGACTGTCACCATATCCCCCCTCAATCTTCTAGCTTCGAGTGATGGTAAGTATAATTCCCTCAGCCTATCATCATAACTGAGATTGCGTATTTCTGGCAACAGTTTCGTGGCATGTCTTTGAACTTTTTCAAGCTTAGCTATGTGCTTTTTTCAAGTGTGGATTTCAAAAGGGGGCTGCATATTCGAGTTTTGGCCTCACATAGGTTACATAAATATTTATGAACATTTCCTTGTCCATGTGCCTGAAGGTTACCCTTACATTTGATAAGAATGCATATGCTGCCCTTACTATGCCATTTATATGTATATCTGGAGACAAATCTGCTAGTATGTTTACTCCTAGATCTCTCTCATTTTCAGTCCCTTGAAGTTGTACTCCAGCCACTGAGTAGTCAAGCTTTGGCCTTCTTGCACTTGTACCCATTCTCATTACCTTACATTTTGAAGTATTGAATTTCACTACCCACTTTTCTGACCACTCATGCAGACTATTTAGATCTTCCTAAAGTTCTCTACCATTGTTCTCGTTTCCTACTTTCTTTACAATATTTGCATCATCTGCAAACATTTCATGAATGAATTTACAGACTCTGGTAGGTCATTTACATAAAAAAGGAACAAAAGTGGCCCTAAAATTGAACCCTGTGGAACTCCACTACTAACTCTTCTCCATTCAGACACTGAGTGTCTTACTCTAACCCTCTGTTCCCTTCCTTCTAAGTAAGTTTTTATCCATTCCAAAACATTTCCACTTATTCTAGCCATTGCTTGAAGCTTTCTAATAAGTCTCCCATGTGGAAGAGTGTCAAACGCTTTCTGGAAGTCTAGGAATATGCAATCTGCCCAGCCCTCTCTTTCCTGTAAGATTCGGCTTACCTCATCATAACATTTTAATAAGTTTGTTACTGTTGATCTACCTTTTCTGAAGCAATGTAGCCTCACTGACAAAAAGTTGAAGGATTCCAAGTGAAGAGAGATATGTTTCCTTAGTAGTTTCTCCATAACTTTGCAAACTATGCTGGTCAAGGAAACTGGTCTATAGTTCACAGCCATATCCCTCCTTCCTTTTTTTAAAATAGTTATCACATTTGCTTGTTTCCAGCATCTTGGAATCTCCCCTGACTCCAGAGACTTTTTAAATATGACACCCAGTGCCACTGATACTGAGTTTGTGCATTTTTTAAGTACATGAGGGGATATGTAATCAGGACCTGTAGCTTTATGAACATCTAAATCCATCAGTGCTTTGCATACCTCTGTGGCTGTAAGGTTGATGTTCTTTAATACCGGCCCTTGAGATTCTATCTCTGCAATCTGAGGGGGTGGGGTATTTTCTATTGTAAATACTGATTGAAACTCCTTGTTCAATTCTTTGCCGATCTCTTCATCCATCTCAGTGATGCTTCCATCCGCTCTCTTTAGCCTTAAAACTTGTTCTTTTACCTTCAGTGTGTGTGTATGTGTAATTACCTAATTGTAATTACCTAATTGTGTTTACGGGAAAGACCCCAAAGTTCTTATCTTCCCGTCTCCTGATCGGTTCCATTTTATACTTTGTGATACTTAACATACCTGTCCTTAAAACTATGGATTGAGATAGCATTAACTACCTCCTCGTTTAGCCAATTCCAATTATCAACTACTCTTACACTGAAAAAGGATTTCCTTACATCCTGCAAAGAACTTTTCTTACGAAGCTTCAAACTATGACCTCTAGTTCTAAAGCCTGCCATATCTAAATATCGAGCCCTATCCACTCTATCATAACCATGAAGGAATTTAAAGACTGTCACCATATCCCCCCTCAATCTTCTAGCTTCGAGTGATGGTAAGTCTAATTCCCTCAGCCTCTCATCATAACTGAGATTGCGTATTACTGGCACCAATTTCGTGGCATGTCTTTGAACTTTTTCAAGCTTAGCTATGTGCTTTTTCAAGTGTGGATTCCAAAAGGGGGCTGCATATTCGAGTTTTGGCCTCACATAGGTTACATAAATATTTCTAAACATTTCCTTGTCCATGTGCCTGAAGGCTACCCTTACATTTGATAAGAATGCATATGCTGCCCTTACTATGCCATTAATAAGTATTTCTGGAGACAAATCTGCCAGTATGTTCACTCCTAGAGCTCTCTCATTTTCTGTCTCTTCAAGTTGTACTCCACCCACCGAGTAGTCAAGCTTGGGCCTTCTTGCACTTGTACCCATTCTCATTACCTTACATTTTGAAGTATTGAATTTCATTACCCACCTTTCTGACCACTCATGCAGATTATTTAGATCTTCCTAAAGTTCTCTACCATTGTTCTCGTTTTTTACTTTCTTTACAATCTTTGCATCATCTGCAAACATATTCATGAATGAATTTACAGACTCTGGTAGGTCATTTACATACACAAGGAACAAAAGTGGCTCTAAAACTGAACCCTGTGGAACTCCACTACTAACTCTTCTCCATTCTGACACTGAGTGTCTTACTCTAACCCTCTGTTCCCTTCCTTCTAAGTAAGTTTTTATCCATTCCAAAACATTTCCACCTAGTATTGCCATTGCTTGCAGCTTCCCAATAAGTCTCCCATGTGGAACAGTGTCAAACGCTTTCAGGAAGTCTAAGAATATGCAATCTGCCCAGCCCTCTCTTTCCTGTAAGATTCGGCTTACCTCATCATAAAGTTCTAATAAGTTTGTTACTGTTGATCTACCTTCTCTGAAGCCATGTTGCCTCACTGACAAATAGTTGAAGGATTCCAAGTGAAGAGATTTATGTTTCCTTAGTAGTTTCTCCATAACTTTGCAAACTATGCTGGTCAAGGAAACTGGTCTATAGGTCAGAGCCGTATCCCTCCTTCCCTTTTTGAAGATAGGTATCACATTTACTTGTTTCCAGCATCTTGGAATCTCCCCTGACTCTAGTGACTTTTTAAATATGATACTGAGTCCTCACCACTGTGTGGGTCAAGATTTATCGAATCTATCTCTTTATGATTAAAATTTCCCATAATCAAAATCCTACATTTTCTCTCCCGTGCCATGTTAACAACTGAGTTTATGACTTCAATAGTACCTATATGACTTTCCTCATAAACTTCTAGCCTATTCTGGTTCCTTGGTGGGCTATATACAACAGTTATTATAATGCTCTTTGACCCAGTATTTATGTGAGCAACAAGAAATTCCTTGAACTCACTTTCTATAGCCAAGTTTATTTCTTCAACTTGAATCCTTTCACTTGTGAGCAGTGCTATCCCTCCACCAGTCCTCTCAAATCTTTCAACCCTCAATATTCTGAAGCCTTTAGGAAAAACTGTGACACTGTTTATGTCCTCACACAACTTAGTCTCTGTAATTGCTACTATATCTGCCTTACTGTTGTGAATCCAATCTTTTAATTCTAGTGTCTTACCAGCTAATCCATCAGCATTTGTGTGATTACCTTAGTGTGATTACCTAATTGTGTTTACGGGAAAGAGCCCAAAGCTCGTATCTTCCCGTCTCCTCATCGGTTCCATTTTATACTTAGTGATACTTATCATACCTGTCCTTAAAACTATGGATTGAGATAGCAATAACTACCTCCTCGCTTAGTCAATTCCAATTATCAACTACTCTTACACTGAAAAAGTATTTTCTTACATCCTGCAAAGAAGTTTTCTTACGAAGCTTCTAACTATGACCTCTAGTTCTAGAGCCTGCCATATCAAAATATCGATCCCTATCCACTCTATCAAAACCATGAAGGAATTTAAAGACTGTCACCATATCCACCCTCAATCTTCTAGCTTCGAGTGATTTTAAGTCTAATTCCCTCAGCCTCTCATCATAACTGAGATTGCGTATTTCTGGCACCAGTTTCGTGGCATGTCTTTGAACTTTTTCAAGCTTAGCTATGTGCTTTTTCAAGTGTGGATTCCAAAAGGGGGCTGCATATTCGAGTTTTGGCCTCACATAGGTTACATAAATATTTATGAACATTTCCTTGTCCATGTGCCTGAAGGCTACCCTTACATTTGATAAGAATGCATATGCTGCCCTTACTATGCCATTTATATGTATTTCTGGAGACAAATCTGCCAGTATGTTTACTCCTAGATCTCTCTCATTTTCTGTCTCTTGAAGTTGTACTCCACCCACCGAGTAGTCAAGCTTGGGCCTTCTTGCACTTGTACCCATTCTCATTACCTTACATTTTGAAGTATTGAATTTCATTAGCCACTTTTCTGACCACTCATGCAGATTATTTAGATCCTCCTGAAGTTCTCTACCATTGTTCTCGTTTTTTACTTTCTTCACAATCTTTGCATCATCTGCAAACATATTCATGAATGAATTTACAGACTCTGGAAGGTCATTTACATACACAAGGAACATAAGTGGCCCTAAAACTGAACCCTGTGGAACTCCACTACTAACTCTTCTCCATTCAGACACTGAGTGTCTTACTCTAACCCTCTGTTCCCTTCCTTCTAAGTAAGTTTTTATCCATTCCAAAACATTTCCACCTATTCTAGCCATTGATTGCAGCTTCCTAATAAGTCTCGCATGTGGAACAGTGTCAAACGCTTTCTGGAAGTCTAGGAATATGCAATCTGCCCAGCCCTCTCTTTCCTGTAAGATTTGGCTTACCTCATCATAACATTCTAATAAGTTTGTTACTGTTGATCTACCTTCTCTGAAGCCATGTTGCCTCACTGACAAAAAGTTGAAGGATTCCAAGTGAAGAGAGATATGTTTTCTTAGTAGTTTCTCCATAACTTTGCAAACTATGCTGGTCAAGGAAACTGGTCTATAGTTCACAGCCGTATCCCTCCTTCCCTTTTTGAAGATAGGTATCACATTTGCTTGTTTCCAGCATCTTGGAATCTCCCCCGACTCCAGTGACTCCTTAAATATGATACTTAGTGCCACTGATATTGTGTTTGCGCATTTTTTAAGCACATGAGGGGATATGTCATCAGGACCTGTAGCTTTATGAACATCTAAATCCATCAGCGCTTTGCATACCTCTGTGGCTGTAAGGTTTATGTTCTCTAATACCGGCCCTTGAGCTTCTATCACTGCAATCTGAGGGGGTGGGGTATTTTCTACTGTAAATACTAACTGAAACTCCTTGTTCAATTCTATGCAGATTTCTTCATCCGTCTCAGTGATGCTTCCATCCGCTTTCTTTAGCCTTAAAACCTGTTCTTTTACCTTCAGTTTTCCTCTGATAAAGCTGTGAAAAAGCTTGGGATTTTCTTTAGCCTTCCTGGTGATGTCCCTCTCATAGTGTCTCTCTGCCTCTCTCCTTTTTCTTAGGTAGTCATTTCTTGCTCTTTTGTAGGTTTGCCAGGCATTTATGTTTTTTCTCCTCCTATACCTTTTCCAGCATTTGTCTCTCCACTCCTTACCTCTTTTACACCCATTATCGAACCATTTCTCTCTGGCATGAATTACACCTACTTTGGTGACAGGTATGCAGCAATCTACTATCTTCCCATATTTCTCACAAAAGATGTCATACATTTCTTGTACAGATTTGTTGTAAAATAAGGTTCTCCAGTCAAGAACTGCAAAAAGCTCATTCATTTTGATGTAATCTCCTTTCGGATAGTTCCTCCTCATGTCCTCAGTGCCTCTACTCTCAGGAAGAATATCTTCAATGATATACTCCATCAACAACACACAGTGGTCACTCTTTCCAATTGGTGGTTCATACTCAATTTTTTCAATATCCAACACATTATCTGTGAATACTAGATCAAGTAGTGATGGCTCATCCCCACCCCTGGCCCTTGTTGGTTCCATTACATGTTGGTGTAGGAAATTCCCTTGTACGCAATCTAGGAATCTTGCCCCGAATGAGTCCTCACCACTGTGTGGGTCAAGATTTATCCAATCTATCTCTTTATGATTAAAGTCTCCCATAATCAAAATCCTACATTTATTTTCCCGTGCCATGTTAACAACTGAGTTTATGACTTCAATAGTACCTATATGACTTTCCTCATAAACTTCAAGCCTATTTTGGTTCCTTGGTGGATTGCATACAACAGTTATTATAATGCTCTCTGACCCAGTATTTATGCGAGCAACAAGAAATTCCTTGAACTCACTTTCTATAGCCAAGTTTATTTCTTCGACTTGAATCCTTTCACTTATGAGCAGTGCTATCCCTCCACCAGTCCTCTCAGATCTTTCAACCCTTAGTATTCTGAAGCCCTTAGGAAAAACTGTGACACTGTTTATGTCCTCACTCAACTTAGTCTCTGTAATTGCTACTATATCTGCCTTACTGTTGTGAATCCTATCTTTTAATTCTACTGCCTTACCAGCTAATCCATCAGCATTTGTGTATAACAATCTTAATGAGGCCCCATCCCCTGATCTTCTGTCATTATCTTCTTTATCTCCCCCTTGTCTGGAAGAACTCTGTAATGAAAATTTTTCTAATCTTCTTCATTTCTTTCATCATTTAACCTTCTTGCCTCTTGCAACAAGTTTTTGATCTTTCCCATCTCTTCCTGTGTTCTGTATCGTCTAATGAACACTTCTTTGAATTCTTGAAGGTCTTTTAGACTTTTTTTTCTCAACAATATTTCCCTACATGTTTCCCCTCTCTCAAAGGTTACTTTTGTTGGTCTCGGCTTTCCTTCCCTCGAATATTTACCTAGTTGGTGTATGTTTACAATATCCTCAGGACCACATACTACTCCAAACTTTCTTATCAGGTCTACAACCCTAGCTTTATTTTCTTCAAGTCTCCCCTGCCATGTTGGCTCCTGGGACTCGCTTATGCCTGAGATTACCACTGTCTTCTCCTTATCAAGTGCCTGTCTGATGAGTGGGTTTGCCCTTTCCATCACAACGTCTTTCATTTTTTCGATTTACTGTCTCTTTATAGTCAACTGTTTGTATGTCTTCCAGTGCCACCACCTTTACAGCCTCTTTTACTGCCACATTCCCCTTTAGTGCATCAGCAAAGGAAGTTTTCATGGCATCATTTTCCATATTCAGCTCCTGGAACTCTTTTCTGAACTGTTCAATGTTTTCCTTAATCTGGACATTCCAAGCAGCAATCTCGTCTCTCTCAGAAGAGAGCAGTGAACTAACATCTAATTCCTCTAGGTTGTCATTCAGCTGTTTGTTTTTATCTTCTTGTTTAGAAATTCTAGATTCTAGTTGACTCTTTTCCCCTTCCAGCTTCTTTATTCTTTTTTCTAGTTCCTTTCTCTCCTGCCCTTGTGCTTTATTTGCTTCCTCCAAAGATCTTATTTGCTCTCTGAGTGTTTCATTCTCTTTCATTTCTCCATCCATATTCCGAATTTTATCATCAAGGCTTATAACCATTGCCTCTAAATTCTTGATTTTCTGTTTAAGTCTCCTAATGGCAACCCCTCCTACCGACCCATGGATGGGAGAGGTTTGGGACAGAGATGGCGTCATTTTTATGTTCTCCCTCTCACAGAATATAGAAAGAAGACGAGAAAGAGAAAAAAAAAAGAGAAAAACTTTTAATTAAGCTTCACACCGAATTTTTACATCTCCATATAAGTGCTATTTAGTGACTCAGTTTATCTCTTTTCTGGTAACACACATCTTAACTTAAAAACTTGACCATGGTAATTTAAGGATAAAAAGAAAAAGAAAAAAAAATGCAACAAAACAAAAGTCAAACCTGAAGGAAAAATTCGAACCTGTGTCTGAGGTGGCACCCACCTGTTTCTGCTATATATTCTTCCTAACTGATAACTCACTTGCTAACCAAGATATGTTATCACAGAATTAGACTTTACATTTAACTCAATATATATACAAAATAAAAACAAAATAGTAAAAGAGAAAGCTAAAAGGAAAGCAAAAAAAAAAAAAAATGAAGAAAATAAGACAGCTGTACGACTTAGCAACTTAACTCAGTACTGTTGACAGGTGGATTTTTTTTTTTTTTTTACTTATTCAATTTTTTTCGTGTATCAAACTAACTAACAAGTTAATATAAATGGGAAGGATACTGATTTTAACAATATATGGAACCACAGGATCAGGTAAACGGCTTAAGAGCTTTCCCCAGTTTACACAAAAAATTAGGTAATGTGATGTGATGGCTTCACCTCTGGCAACTCTTCTAAATTTCCTTCAAGGCAGAACTGGATGGCAGCTTCTCTCTCCCCTCTCGAAAAATGTTCTCAATTTTTTTTCCTTTAATATTTTGGACAGTCTCGTCATACAACAAATATAAGTTTTGTACTCACAATACTCTGCAGGATTTCAGATTTAGGGAAATTATGGTAAAGTTTTCCACTAAGCACTTAGTCACTCGAAACAAGTAAAAATTTAAGAGGAGCAGTTCCGTGTGTCACTGAATACGGTGTGTGTGTGTGTGTGTATAACAATCTTAATGAGGCCCCATCCCCTGATCATCTGTCATTATCCTCTTTATCTCCCCTTTGTCTGGAAGAACTCTGAAATGAAAATTTTTCTAATCTTCTTCATTTCTTTCCTCATTTAACCTTCTTGCCTCTTGCAATGAGTTTTTTTTTATCTTTTCCATCTCTTTCTGTGTTCTGTATCGTCTAATGAACACTTCTTTGAATTCTTGAAGGTCTTTTAGACTTTTTTTTCTCAACAATATATCCCTACATGTTTCCCCTCTCTCAAAGGTTACTTTTGTTGGTCTCGGCTTTCCTTCCCTCGAATATTTGCCTAGTTGGTGAATGTTTACAATATCCTCAGGACCACAAACTACTCCAAGCTTTCTTATCAGGTCTACAACTCTAGCTTTATTTTCTTCAAGTCTCCCCTGCCATGTTGGCTCCTGGGATTCGCTTATGCCTGAGATTACCACTGTCTTCTCTTTATCAAGGGCATGTTTAATCATTGGATTTGCCCTTTCCATCACAATGTCTTTCATTTTTTCGATTACTGTATCTTTATAGTCAACTGTTTGTATGTTTTCCAGTGCCACCACCTTTACAGCCTCTTTTATGCCACATTCCCCTTTAGTGCCTCAGCAAAGGAAGTTTTCATGGCATCATGTTCCATATTCAACTCCTGGAACACTTTTCTAAACTGTTCAATACTTTCCTTAATTTGGACATTCCAAGCTGCAATCTCGTCTCTCTCAGAAGAGAGCAGTGAACTAACATCTAATTCATTTAGGGTGTCGTTCAGCTGTTTGTTTTTATCTTCTTGTTTAGAAATTCTGGTTTCTAGTTCACACTTTTCCCCTTCCAGTTTCTTTATTGTACTTACCTAATTGTGTACTTACCTAATTATGTTTATGAGAAAGAGTCCCAAGCTCGTAACTTCCCGTCTCCTGATAGGTTCCATTTTGTACTTAGTAATACTTATCATACTTGTCCTTAAAACTATGGATTGAGTAAGCATTAATTACCTCCTCATTTAGCGAATTCCAATTATCAACTACTCTTACACTGAAAAAGTATTTCCTTACATCCTGCAAAGAAGTTTTTTTACGAAACTTCAAACTATGACCTATAGTTCTAGAGATAGCCATATCAAAATATCGATCCCTATCCACTTTGCCATAACCATGAAAGAATATAAAAACTGTCATCATATCCCTCTTCAATCTTCTAGCTTCGAGAGATGGTAAGTCTAATTTCTTCAGCCTCTTATCATAACTGAGATTGCGTATTTCTGGCACAAGTTTCGTGGCATGTTTTGGAACTTTTTCCAGCTAAACTACGTGCTTTTACAAGTGAGGATTCCAAAAGGGGGCTGCATATTCGAATTTTGGCCTCACATAGGTTACATAAATATTTATGAACATTTCCTTGTCCATGTGCTTGAAGGCTACCCTTACATTTGCTAAGAAAACATATACTGCCCTTACTATGCCATTTATATGCATTTCTGAAGACTAACTGGCAAATATTATTACTCTTGGATCTCTCTCATTCTCTGTCTCTTGAAGTTGTATTCCTGCCACTGAGTAGTCAAGCTTGGGCCTTTTTGTACTTGTACCCATTCTCATTACCTTACATTTTGAAGCATTGAATTTCATTAGCCACTTTTCTGACCACTCACGCAGACTATTTAGATCTTCCTAAAGTTCTCTACCATTGTTCTCCTTTCTTACTTTCTTCACAAACTTTGCATCATCTGCAAACATATTCATGAATTAATTTACAGACTTTGGTAGGTCATTTACATATACAAGGAACAAAAGTGGACCTAAAACTGAACCCTGTGGAACTCCACTACTATCTCTTCTCCATTCAGACACTGTCTTACTTTAACCCTCTGTTCTCTTCCTTCTAAGAATGTTTTTATCCATTTCCACCTATTCTTGCTATTGCTTGCAGCCTCTTAATAAGAGTCCCGTGTGAGAAAGTGTCAAATGCTTTCTGGAACTCTAGGAATATGCAATCTGCCCACCCCTCTCTTTCCTGTAAGATTCGGCTTACCTCATCATAAAATTCTAATAAGTTTGTTACTGTTGATCTACCTTCTCTGAAGCCATGTTGTCTCACTGACAAAAAGTTGAAGATTCCAAGTGAAGAGAGATATGTTTCCTTAGTAGTTTCTCCATAACTTTATAAACTATGCTGGTCAAGGAAACTGGTCTAAAGTTCAGAGCCGTATCCCTCCTTCCCTTTTTGAAGATAGGTATCACGTTCGTTTGTTTCCAGCATCTTGGAATCTCCCCTGACTCCAGCGACTTTTTAAATATGATGCTTAGTGCTCACCGATATTGAAAATACTAAATGAAACTCATTGTTCAATTCTTCGCAGATCTCTTCATCCATTCTCTTTAGCTTTAAAACCTATTCTTTTACCATCGGTTTTCCTCTGATAAAGCTGTAGAAAAGTCTGGGATTTTCTTTAGCCTTCCTCGTGATATCGCTTTCATATTCTCTCTCTACCTCTCCTTTTACTTAGGTAATCATTTGTTGCTCTTTTATGAGTCTGCCAGGTTATTGATTTAAACAATATAAGGAGCCATAGGATCCGGTAATACAGTTGTAAGAGCTCTCCCCAATTTACACAAAAAATTAGGGAATGTAATGTGATGGCTTCGCCTCTGGTAACTCTTCTAAACTTCCTTCTAGACAGGGCAGACAGCATTTTCTTTTTACCCTCTCAAAAGCATTCTCAATTTTTTCCTTCAATATTTTGGACAGTCTCACTTACTACAAATATAATTTCCTTACTCACAGTACTCTGCAGAATCTCTTATTCAGGGAAATTTGGTTTAAGTTTTATACTTCATTCCCAGTCACTTAAAAACTTGAACGTGTGTGTGATTACCTAATTGTGATTACCTAACTGTGTTTACGGGAAACAGCCCAAAGCTCGTATCTTCCCGTCTCCTCATCGGTTCCATTTTATACTTAGTGATACTTATCATACCTGTCCTTAAAACTATGGATTGAGATAGCATTAACTACCTCCTCGCTTAGCCAATTCCAATTATCAACTACTCTTACACTGAAAAAGTATTTCCTTACATCCTGCAAAGAAGTTTTCTTACGAACCTTCAAACTATGACCTCTAGTTCTAGAGCCAGCCATATCAAAATATCGATCCCTATCCACTCTATCATAACCATGAAGGAATTTAAAGACTGTCACCATATCCCCCCTCACTCTTCTAGCTTCGAGTGATGGTAAGTCTAATTCCCTTAGCCTCTCATCATAACTGAGATTGCGTATTTCTGGCACCAGTTTCGTGGCATGTCTTTGAACTTTTTCAAGCTTAGCTATGTGCTTTTTCAAGTGCGGATTCCAAAAGGGGGCTGCATATTCGAGTTTTGGCCTCACATAGGTTACATAAATATTTCTGAATATATATGAAATATATGTGTGCATGTGAGTGTAAATTTACATTAACACCTAAAAAATAGCAAAAATAAATTTCCTTGTTCATAGAATTTATTCATTATTTATAAATAAAGACATCTGAGGACATCAATAATGTAACAAATAAAATTCACTACTGTATTAGAATGTGCATATATGTAAATATTAAAAAAATAATTTTCTTCTGTGGTAAGTATGTTATTAATATAACTTTTCTGCTATTGCAAAAATGAAATATAAATGCATACAGTAGCAGCTTTAACTACTATGTGTAGCTTTGTACTTACAATTATGTAAAATTATAAATTATATCTCAATCTTATATAGTGTTTTCATATATATTACAATTTGAACAACTATTATTAATGGCTCACTTACCTTCAGTATCGTACGAACTATTGTATTTTATTATGATGGAAATATGTAATTCTCTTATTATTAACTATGTAGTTGCGATTTGAGAGAGAGAGAGAGAGAGAGAGGAGAGAGAGAGAGAGAGAGAGAGAGAGAGAGAGAGAGAGAGAGAGTCAAAGTCAAAGTCAAAGTAAAAAACTTTATTCCATCAAAAATGGCTATTACATGATAATTAATCTAATTACAAATTACAATGTAAAATGTCAAAATAAAACAAATGAAATTTCCAAAGCACAAAATCAAAAAATTTACACATTAAAATATGCATACGTACACTTCGTCTACCCAATGGGAGGATAATAATGAGACTAAAATCACTTATTAAGTAGGTGATTTAAAAGATGAGATTTAAGTGAGGGTAATGTTTGGCAACTTCTTAAGTTTGCGGGTAAAGAGTTCCAAAGTCTCGGGCCCATTACATTTAAGGCTCTTGCCCCGATATCAGTGGAAGTTCTGGGCACGTAAAAAGAATTCTGATATCTGGTGTTGACGTTATTGATACGCACTTGATTAACTGTTGGCAATGAGAAGAGCCATTCCGGTAATATTCCATGATTTATTTTAAAAACTAAAAGACAGATATTATATATGAACTTCATGTCCATCCTTAGCCAACCCAATCTCTCAAAGAGGGGAGTCACGTGATCATATTTATGCACCCCCCCTATGGCAACTCTTGCAGCAAAATTCTGGAGCCTTTTCACTCGTAACATCTGGGTTTTAGTCGTGGAACCCCAAACACTTAGACAGTAGTTGAGAATACTTAAAATCAATGTTTGTACTACAATTACCCTACAATCAGGCTCGAATCTTTCATAGACTCTGTTCAAGTAAATAAGGGTCCCGTTCACTTTTTTATGTAGTTCATCGATATGAAAATTAAATGTCATGGTACTGTCCATAATAACTCCTAGATTTTTAACCTTATTAGATGGGAAGAGTGAAACATTGTTGAAATTTATACTGATGTTCTCAGGAATGCGGGACAGGTATTGATTTGATCCAAAAATAACGAATTTAGTTTTATTTTCGTTCAGTAAAAGACCATTACTGTTAAAATAACTTTTGGCACAGTTTAATATATCTTCAGCCCTTTTTAAGATTTCAGGAATTCTATCAATGTCACCAGTAAGCATAATCTGGGTGTCATCAGCATACATAACCAGTAGGCAATCTCTTATAAATTGAGGTAAATCATTAACATATATTAAGAAAAGCAGAGGACCCAAAATTGAACCCTGAGGAACGCCAAAACTGATATCTAATGAAGAAGAGAGAGTCGAGCCCATTCGAACTGATTGAATTCGATCTTTCAGATAATTTTCGAACCAAAATGAGTCAATATGAACTTTGGAAAGTTTTCTCATTAGAATTTGATGGTGTACACTGTCAAATGCTTTAGACAAATCTAACAATAATAAAAGTGATATTTTCTTATTTTCAATATTACTATAAATTTTATCAGTAATTTTAAGTAGGGCCATCTCGGTCGAAAGTTTAGGCCGAAAACCGTGTTGTTCTTCACATAATAGACAATTTGATTCAAGGAAATTTATTAACTGGGTGGCAACTACCTTCTCAAGTATTTTAGACAGAATGCTGAGAAGAGAGATTGGCCTATAATTTTCAACATTATTAGTATCTCCACTCTTAAAAACGGGGATGATATAGGGATGCTTCCAGAGGTTAGGATAACTGCCTGTAACAATGGATGTATTAACAATGACTAAAATGAAAAATACTGTAACTGGCAATGAGTCAATTAGGAAGCGAAGTTGTATCCCATCGGAACCACAAGAGTTTGTTGGTTTGAGGTTCTTTATGATAAGAATAAGTGTGACTAAATCGATTGGGTGCGGTCTAAAATTATTGATAATATTTCTTTCAGCTGGAGGCTGGCAATTATGTGGTTGATTAATAATCAAGTCATTATTATCTTGGGACTTTTCATATGTGGACTTACCTATTTCAGCAAAATACTTATTAAAATCATTCACTCGCTTTTCCACATTATCACTGAGAAGGTCAGAATTTTCTAAGATTTCCTTATTTGCAGGAGAGAGAGAGAGAGAGAGAGAGAGAGAGAGAGAGAGAGAGAGAGAGAGTGTCTGACTAAACTGCAATATAAAGCTGAATGTATCTGAGAATGAACAACTTTTTATATCAGTTTAATATATTGAACCTTGAATTTGTAAATATCACCTTTTCCAATGCAGCAATTGCCTCCTCTTGAGTCTAAAACCCCTCACCCATTAAAGATACAACTGACTTGGAGATACTTTCCTCTAATGGGTAAATAATTTACCTCATGAAAGACTATTATTTTTATGGATCATAGGCAAATATCCCCTAACAGACCTTTTTTTTTATTTTAAATCACATGCATATACAAGTTTTTTATCCTTAGTATGCTCTTTATAACTATAAATTAGCTTTTTATAATCCTTTCTCAGTGGATGTGTATATACTCATGCACTGGCATAAACATATTATTTCCATCGAAAAACAGAGGGTAAAAATAAAATATTTCATGCCCACATTAACACATGTTCTGAAAAAACACAAAAAATGCAAAGGGATACATCTGATATAATCTATTTAAGAGTTAAAATGATACACACCTTAAAAGACCCTGATCCCAAGATGACCCTTCGTTTATAAATGATCTTAAAATATGTCAGTACTGACTAACTTGTAAATAAGAAAATATTTTAGCTAGAAATTAATTTTCTTGTACACTGTTACCAAGTTGAAGAGGGTCTTTCTAACATGATTTATATATGGAGCTAAAAAATGTATATTCTTCATTTTGTATTAACCGACATTACTATACATATAGAGCAAACCATTCATCTTGGTATATTAAGCAGACATCATTCAAAAATTCTATTAATGATGCATTCAAGCCCTAATATATATATATATATATATATATATATATATATATATATATATATATATATATATATATATATATATATATATATACTGTATATATACAGTAATCCTTCGTTTATCGCGAGGGTTAGGTTCCGGGACCTGTCGTGATAGGTGAATTTTCGCGAAGTAAGAACACCTTAAAAAAAAATTTTTTTTTTTCTTTTTAGATTATTGTGACACCAGGATGGACCAAAAAATTTATAAAATAAAACAGCCTTTATCAGGCTGTAAAGAGAAACAGATGGAGAGTGTAATGACCTGTCAAATGTGAAGGGATTATAAAAGATGTGTAATGAATATCCAGCTCTCTGCTGGTTTTTAATATACCTCTGCATTACTCTCATGATGTCTATTCCAAAAATTCTCCTTAGATCTTACTATTATTATTATTATTATTAATATTATTATTATTATTATTATTTTTAACAATAATTTTCCTTTAATGATGATTGTGGAGATTATTATTATTATTAATATCATTATTATTACGAATTTGTAATTAAACCATTATTTTTACAATAAATAATGTAGTTTTGGTTGAATGAACAAGAGTTAATTAAAGATGTCTCTCTCTCTCTCTCCAACATTCTATTCTACCCAACCCCCCACACTCTCTCTGTCCCAGCCAACTAGGGAGGGGCACTGTACACAGTTATTAAAGTAAATAAACCAACAGACGTACAAATAATGATGAGCCCTTAATAATAATAATAATAATAATAATAATAATAATAATAATAATAATAATAATAATGATGATGATAATCTCAACAATCATCAAAGGAAAATTATTGTTGCCAATAATAATAATAATAATAATAATAATAATAATAATAATAATAATAAGATCTAAGGAGAATTATTGGAATAGACATCATGAAAGTAATCCAGAGGTATATTAAAACTCAGCAGAGAGCTGGAGATTCATTACACATCTTTTATAATCCCTTTACATCTGACAGGTCATTACACTCTCCATCTCTGTTTCTCTTTACAGCCAGATATAGGCTGTTTTATTTTATAATTTTTTGGCCCATCCTGGTGTCCCCAAAAAAATCGCGATACAGTAAATTCGCGAGAGGTGAATCGCGATAGAGCGAGGGATTACTGTATATATATATATATATATATATATATATATATATATATATATATATATATATATATATATTTATATATATATATATATAATATATATATATACACCTTGTTCCTTTTATACGCGATTTTTTTAACAGCGAAATTGCAATAATGCCCCCAAAAAAATAATAGTAAAAAACTCGGATTTCGCGAATAACCCCCCCCCCCATTTTTTTTTTTTTTATTGTGACACCAGGATGGACCAAACAATAAAATAAAACAGCCTTTATCAGGCTGTAAAGAGAAACAGATGGAGAGTGTAATGACCTGTCAGATGTGAAGGGATTATAAAATATGTGTAATGAATATCCAGCTCTCTGCTGAGTTTTAATATACCTCTGCATTACTCTCATGATGTCTATTCCAAAAATTCTCCTTAGATCTTATTATTTTTAACATTAATATTCCTTTGATGATGATTGTGGAGATTATTATTATTATTATTATCATTATTATTATTACAAATTTGTAATTAAACCATTATTTTTACAATAAATAATGCAGTTTTGGTTGAACGAACAAGAGTTAATTAAAGATCTCTCTCTCTCCAACATTCTATTCTACCCAATAGGGTGAGTGTATATATAATGTATAATGATGATGACATTTTCTTATTGTAATCCTCTTTGTACTGGTGGAAGAAGCCTCCGCGGGCACTTATTTACTGTATTTAAAAAAATAATAATAATAATTAATATAGTAAATAAGCGCCCGCAGAGGCTTCTTCCACTAGTACAAAGAGGATTACAATAAGAAAAGATCATCATCATTATACATTATATATACACCTACCTTACCTCTGTCATATGTCAATCTAATCTACATTTGAAGGTGTCTAAGGTACTGGCATTTATTATCCTACTAGGAATACTCAACAGTATTACCAAGCCAATTTTCACCAATTTCCCTTCCGAACTTAAATTTATCAAGATTAAATCCATTACCCATTACGAGTTCTGGTTTGCTCATGAATTTTTAAAACTATTAATATCACCCTTGTTAATCCCTTTAAACCATTTATACACCTCAATCATATCCCCCTAACTCTGTGCCTCTCTAGAGAATGTAGATTAAGTTTTTTTAATCTGTTATATGGTAGATTTAGGCACTGCATAATTAATTTTTTTTTTTCGTTTTTTAGTCTTGCTTTGGTTATTTATAATTCTTATTTTATCATTGTATACATTTGCAGATAGAGGTTCGTTCTCCTGCATCCTCCTCCTCTTCTACCACATAAGTTACTTGCTCACTGCCACCATGCATGTCACAGTGCACTTTATAACTGTTGCCCACTGCATAATATAGTAATTTATGTTAATTTCTAGCTGTAAAGTGAATATGAATATCTTTTGTATAGTCTTAAAAATAGATACAGGGCTTTCTGCTTTGCTATGTAGTAATAAAATATGTTTTTTACTTATATCTTTGGCCTGGTGTGTCTATGTAAGGTTTGGAATGTATCTATGCCCTTTATCATTGTTTCCTATGGAAAATAACTCGTTTATTCACGCGATTTTCCATTTACCCGACACTTCTGAGAACCTATCTATGCGTTATTCTGAGAACTAGGTGTATATATATATATATATATATATATATATATATATATATATATATATATATATATATATATACACTGCATATTCAAGCCCTAATATATTGTCGTATGAAAGTACTGTATATAAGAAATACTAAATAAGCTGAAGTCATAAAGTGAAATTGAAACAGACCACGTGGTTTGAGAAAGTCAAGTGTCTAATTGATACTCACCATGTTTTTTCTTACCTGAAGGGTGTTGTGACTAGATATATTGTTATGCCTTAGGCCTCTCACAATGTAGGCACCAAGTGCTGGTAGAGGTCAAAGCTGCTCACCCAGTTCCAGACCTTCCCACGACAAACATCAATATGTATGTACGTACATGCACCTGTGAAAACACTCCGTAGGCCTCCTTGATGCCCCGCCTAAAAACCACCCACCAGGGAGAAGACTGCCTCCAGCTGGAAGCCTATTGGCAGGCTGTCCAAGCCGCCATGCCCTACCATATTGGTAATACAAGACAGTAAGGGTTAGTCATACACAGAGAGCTCAGTCAGAAGTTCGAACTAGATCGGGGCAGACATAAGATCTTTTAGAAGTTTCCCTTAAGGGGCGGGGAACTGTGAGTTGCAGACGGGGAGCTTTAAGGTGTAAATTAAGCTTAGTAATAAATAAACACATTCCGACTTAGAAGATGTATATCTGTTAATACGCTACCTTACATTATCAATAAGAACGCAACTTTAATGTCATGCAGGTGAAAAATATGAAATTTCAGTGATTATCGTATTATAAACGAGTCCCATATGTCAGTGGCAGCAGCTCAGGACGGCTCCACACCAAAATTACCGTGAAGAGACAAGAAGAATTTAATGACAGTGCATCTCGTGCCATGCAAAATGCAAGAAACAAATAATGAAGCATCTCTGGAAGAAATGTCCGAGGTAGAAAAGATTCGTCAAATCCTCGAGTCACAAGAAACTACAAGACGCTTAAAAGCAAGCAATGCCGAGAGCGACACCTCAAGCTCCGACAACTCTCAGAGTATTGAGAAACCACAGCCAGTCACACCTCTCCCCTGTCCCCGTATAGGCAAGGCGTCCCGCAGTAAGAATTGTCCCATGCATTTTGACTCCGAAGGGAAGTTGCTGAAATTTCGTTCAGGAAGGTGGAGAAATTCAGCGCAATTCATGTATATCACCGTGCGCCGCACTGTGAATGTGGCTTTGTGGAAAAGCGCCCCTACCAGGCATTATTTGTTGCGGAATTCGACTAAGAATATGCCTGCGATGGTGAACCGGCGATTTTACGAGACATATGGACGACTTCGGTGAGAAAACCAAAGAGCCCAGAAGAAAGGAAAACCTCCTCCTCCAGTGCCTGTGGCAGTGATGTCCTTCTAGCAGCACCCCAAAATAGCTAAGTACTTGTAATTTGTATCCAGTGAGTAATGGGTCAAATATTAAAAGAAATTGAGGTAAGAGGACTCCGCCATTTTACTTGTAGTTATGCTTTGACTCAGCCACTCCTTCTATTAAAGGGTGTATGGCTTTAGTAAGTTAATAGAAGTAGGATTTCTGTACCCATTACTAACATGGATAATTTGTACTAATAGCTATAATTAGTAATAAATTCGATTTTTGTTATAATTTGAACAATGTAACGAGTAATTGCGTTTGAAGGGTGTTTCAGTTATTTTTATTATGGTCTAAGTTAAGTATTAAACAGGCGAAGGTATTCATTTTAATTGAGAAAAAATTAATATACATGTAAAATCATTTTTATGTTACTTTTCTAAAGCAAAAGTAGCGAAATTTTACTGAGTAATATTTGCAAAAGTGACAGTGTTTAAAAATAGAATATAAGTAGTAGAGTTTTTATATACTCCGAAATGCGAGTAAGAATTATAGTTAGAAATAAACTAGAATCCGCTTTTAAGGATTTCCTTTTATCACGCAAAATATTTTCCAAGAATGAAATGCGGAAATGATAGATCGATCTCTCGAATTCATTATTATGAAGTAATAGTTACTGTACTGATTTTGCTATTAAACATGTGCATGTTAAGTCCTTTGAAAAATAAGAAAATTTTGTGATGTTAAAATTATTGCTGTTCAATATAGTTTTTTTTCCGTTCATTAAGATGTTAAGCAAGCGGGGAGAGAGAGTACAGTAGATTGTGCCATGATAGGGAGCTTAGGGTGTCACCCTACTGTACTGTAGATGGGGAGTATAGAGAGGACCTAGGACTGTTGACACAGTCATGCGACCGAGATTTCACACACACACTCCTTCAGAGTGACGGGGAAAGAAATCAGCACGCTGTAAATAGAAGAGTAACTCGGGGGAAATGTTTAAAGAGCGTGAGTTGCAAGTATATGTGAATTAGAAGTATGAATGAGTGAGAGAGAGAACGAGTATGATTGACCGGGGGTATCATGGAAGGGCTGCTCTCGTGGGTGGAATCGCGAGAAGTTCGTTATGAAGCAGGATGGGGACAGGGTCTGGGAGGACTTTTCCACTGCGTCACACGCGTCTTAATGCAAGCCATATGTGCGTAGTTTTAACGGGAGGTGCTGTAGCCATTGCGATATCTATTAAGAAATATTTTTGAGGCAACGTGATGTCCCACCTGCCCAGGTATGGCTGAGATGCAGGTTTTATTTTATTTTTGTTTTGTACCCTACTCCGCCAACGAGATCATTATTCAAGTTTCGAAAATTCCAAGAGAGATATTAAGTGATAAAGGATGCGAATCTATAAATAAAATAGTTTTTTTCTAGCTGCAGTATTTACATAAATTGTCCGGAAGAATATGCTAAATAGATAAAATAAAACTTTAAAGTTTAAGCCAAGATAATAATTGTCACTATTATTTCAGCTTGGTCATAAAGAAGGGAGAGTAAACTCACAAGACATGACAACAAGAATGTCACACATCCATTTCCTGTATTCGAAAGCGACGAAGTCGATCCATAAACCGAAGAGACAGGGGAGGAACAGCACCTGCATGCAAATCTCCCAGTAAAAGCTAGCCATCTGAAGTCCAGAAAACAGATATTGAGCAGTAAAAAAAAAAAAAAAAAAAAAGAGAAGGGTAATTCAGTACCCAACCCCATCATACGTATATTGAAGATATATACCTTCCCCCCTGTCTCCTGAGGTAATTCTGTTGAATAGTCATGCAAAAAAAATTTAATTTGAGCTCGTAGAAGAATATATATATATATATATATTATTTTTTATGTACGATTCCTTAAGAGATTTTGAAACCTAAGCAAAATTCATTCTTTAATATCGCAAATAAAATATTAGTTTTTAACTTTATTATATATATATATATATATATATATATATATATATATATATATATATATATATATATATATATATATATATATATATATATATATATATATATATATATACCGTGGCTGTTTCCCCCTTAAATTGGGGGGTAGCCGACGTCAAGAAAGGAAAGTTTGGGGAGAAGTTATTCTCCCCTCTATATATATATATATATATATATATACAGTGTTGCCTCCCTTATCGCAGTAGTTCGGTTCCGGGACCCGGCACGAACCATGAAAATCGCGAAGTAGGATCGGCCTTAAAAAAAAAAAAAATAAATAAATAAATAAATAAATAAATAAATAAAAAAAAAATAAAGATGATTATGACACCAGGACAGGCCAAAAATTGTAAAATAAAACGGCCTTTATCAGGCTGTAAAGAGAAACAGAGATGGAGTGTGATGACCTGTCAGATGTGAAGGGATTGTAAAAGATGTGTAATGAATATCCAGCTCTCTGCTGGGTTTACTATACCTCTGCATTACCTTCATGATGTCTAT